>MU228107.1:398478-439022 GCA_018584345.1 Thuja plicata
ATTTTGTGAAGAAACTAAAATTCAAATATCTACCATGGATTATTTGAGATCACATCCTGATCAATGCAAAAAATTGTTTGATCACTGTAAAGATGGAGAAAACATTCATGTCAATTCTAATGTTAGTGGTAAGAGACATGTCAGTATCAATAAATAAGATCCAATTGATGATGATTTCTCGATCCCTAGGCTATTTCAAGAAGAGGAATCTGTGTTCCATGCTACTGGTTCAGATCTGAGACCAGACCCTTTCTATGTGTCTCCTTTTATCAATGGCAATAGATTAAGTAATTGCATCATAGACTCTGGAGCCTCGGATAATGTAATGCTCGCACCAGTTGCTAAAGCTCTAGGGCTGCCTCTTACCAAAGTCTTTGGTAGATGTTATTCCATGGATTCTAAGCAAGTGCCCTTAATTGGTCAGATTAAAGATGCTCAAGTTGCCTTAGCTGCCTATCCTTCTAAAAGATTGAAGCTCACAATCCTTGTTGCTGATGTTCCTAAGAGTTATGGAATGCTGCTTAGTAGAAGTTTCTCCAAAGACCTGGGAGGAGAAATCAAATTAGATTGGACATCTGCCTACATTCAAGTAGGAAATAAAAAGCTGAAGTTAGAGCCAGAAGGAAAAGCAAAATTTACTGTATTAAAGTCAGATGATCCGAGATCACAAATCCTTTATCAAGAGATGCAATTTGGAAATTATATGATATCTTACACTGGCTCGGATGCTCAAGAAGAGATAGAAGAGGCAAAAACCAAGCAATTATGGACATTAGAATTTGACGAAAGTTGCGCCAAGGATAGATCAGGAGTTGGAGTAGTTTTTATAGCCCCTGATGGAGAAATCATGCATTTGGCCTATAAACTGAATTTTAAAAATACTAATAATACTGTAGAATATGAGGCTCTTCTCCTTGGTATTGAAGCAGCAAAACAAAAAGGAGTTAAATTGCTTAAGGTTTAAGGAGATACTGAATTGGTCATGAGGCAGGTAAGAAACCAATACTCTGTAAAAAAATAACAAGTTGAGGAACTACAGAAATAAGGTATGGGATGAAATAGAGAATTTTGATGCCTTTTCAATAGTTTCAGTGCCAAGAGACCAGAATTCCAAAGCCGATTCCTTAGCAGTCTCTGCATCATTACTTTTGCCTGATCCTGATTTTAAAGATCAAGTATATAGAATAGAGGTCCTTTTCAGACCAAAGGTGCCAGATAATGAAGAATCCTGGCAGGTATTTGAAGATGTTAAGCACATTCAATAGTTCATAGAAGGAATGGGATCCTTTGCTGATTTATGTTTTGAAAGCAATCAAAGGACAAAGCAGCCATCAGAAAATGAAGAAGAATCAAAATCAGGTACCATTCAATTGAAAGAAAATAGAATTCCTCCTCATGTTGTTTCTTTAGAAAAACTTTTTGATAGACATGATGCTTATATTAAAGAGAAGAGAAATAAGAAGGGAAAAACAAGTGGAGAATTTGATAGAATTAACATAGGGACTGAGGACAGTCCTAAGATGATCAATATTGGAAAATGCTACACTCCTGAGGAAAGAATAAAAGTCAGAGAATTATTGATTGAGTTCCAAGATATTTTTGCTTGGGGCTATGAAGACTTAAAGAATTTTATGAATGGGAAATTCAAGCATACCATTCCTCTCAAACTTGAAGCAGCACCTGTCAGACAAAAATAGAGAAATTATAATCCTCTAGTTGAAGGGGAAATTTTCAAAGAAATAGATAAAATGCTGAAATCTAAGATCATCTACCCTATCCATCATTCCACTTGGGTAGAAAAACATCATTCCTGTGAGGAAAAAGAATGGAGAAATAAGGATCGGTGTTGATTTCAGAAATCTGAACCAAGCTTCTCTCAAAGATAACTATGCTCTACCAAACATGGATCATCTGTTGCAAATGGTTGTAGGGTCAGAGATGATGTCCATGTTAGATGGTTTTTCAGGTTATAATAAGATATAGGTAGATGAAGCAGATAAGTATAAAATAGCTTTCACAACACCTTGGGGCACATTTTCCTATAATAGAATGCCGTTTGGGTTAATTAATGCGGGTGCAACCTCTCAAAGGGCTATGGATCTATCTTTTGCTGATCTCAAAAATAAAATTATTGCAATGTGTCTTGATGACTTGACTAAGTTCTCCAAGAAGAGGAAAGATCACATAGGAGATCTAACCAAGGTTCTGCAGAGATGTAGAGATCAAGGTATATCCTTGAACCCAAAGAAATCAGTATTCTGTGTCACTGAAGGTAAGCTTCTTGGTCACATTGTTTCTCAAGAGGGAGTCAAAATTGATCCTGACAGAGTTAAAGCTATTCAGCAATTAAGTTTACCTTTGAGTAAGACTGGTGTCAAATCTTTCTTTGGTCAACTGAATTTTCTGAGAAGATTTGTACCTGATTTTTTTGAGATTATGCAAAGCATAGTTGACATGATGAAAGGAACTCAAACATTTAAGTGGACTGATGATGGTAAAAGAGCTTTCAAGGATATAAAGAATGCTATTGCAAATGCTCATGTCTTGGTTCATCCTGATTATACTAAAGAGTTAATTATATACTGCTATGCATCTGAACACACTATGTCAGCAATATTGATGCAAGAAAATGAAGAAGGAATACAAGCTCCTATTGCTTTCATGAGTATGAATTTGAAAAATCATGAGCTGAAGTATTCTCAAGTTGAAAAACATGCTTATTCAGTCGTGAGAGCATTGAAGAATTTTAGATTTTATATCTTGCATTCACATTCAATCATCTATGTGTCTAATGCCGCTGTAAAGAGCGTATTAACACAGCAAGATGTTGGTTGTAACCATAGAGGAGCTTGGATTGCAAAGGTCCAAGAGTATGACATAGATGTCAGGCCAAAAAAAATCATAAGAGGGAATGCTCTTTGCAGGGCCATAGAAAAAAACCATCAAGCTGATGAAGATGATCACAGAGTGCTGATGGTAAGTTTACAAGATCCTTGGTTTTCAAATATTGCATATTTTCTGACTTACAGTGAATGCCCAAATGGATTAACTGCTAAACAAAGGAGGAATTTGAGAAACAAAGCTTTGAAGTATGTCATCCATGATGATGTTCTTTATAAGAAAGCAATTGATGGCACCTTTCTGAGATGTGTTGATAAGGAACAGTAGGAAAAGTTGTTGAAATCTTTTCATGATGAAGCATGTGGAGGTCACTTCTCATCTACCATGACAGCTTTCAAGATCCTAAGGTAGTGCTATTATTGGCCTGGAATGTTCAAAGATGCCTACAGGTGGGTGGCTAATTGTGAAAAGTGCAAGTTGTTTATAGGAAAACCTCAGTTGGCTGCATTACCTTTGAAACTGGTGGTGATAGATGCTCCTTTTCAACAGTGGGGCTTGGAATTTGTAGGACCAATCAATCCCTCTTCAAGTCAAGGGCATTCATACATCTTTACTGCCACTGATTACTTCAGCAAATGGGTTGAAGCTAAACCTATGAAAAGGACTAAATCAGAAGCAGTGTGTGAATTCATCAAAGAACAAATTTTGGTCAGATTTGGGGTTCCAACAAAATTGATCATGGATAATGCCTCATACTTCTCATCCTCAGAAATCATTTCCTTTTGTTATGATTATGGAATTCAGATAGGACATTCTTCAAATTATTTCCCTCAAGGTAACGGACAGGCTGAGTCAAGCAATAAAAATTTGATTAATATTTTGAAGAAATTGGTGGCTGACAATCAGAAGAACTGGCATAAGAAAATACATGATGCTCTGTGGGTAGATAGAACTACTCCAAAGAGGGCTATAGGAAGTTCACCTTTTGAGTTGGTATATGGAGCTGAAGCCAACTTGCCATTACCTCTAGAACTTGCTACATGTAAGTTGAAAACTGCTATTGAGGATGATGTTTTTAAGGATGGTTTAGAGAAAAGAATTATGTATTTGACCAAGTTGCAGGAAGAAAGGGGAGACATGGTTGACAGGATCATTGAACATCAGAACTGAGTGAAGAAGCTGTTTGATAAGAAAGCAAGGCCAAGAAAATTTATGGAAGGTGATATGGTGCTGCTGTGGGATAAGAGGCGTGAACCTAAAGGAATGCATTCTAAGTTTCAATCTTTGTGGAAAGGTCCCTTCCAGATTGTACAGGTGAATCAGAATAATTCTTTCAGACTGGCATATCCTTCCAGAGAATCCCTGCCATATTCCTATAATGGGCAGGATTTTAAGCTATACCATATGCATAATTGAAGAGCAGGCAACCCCTGCGTAGTAGTTAGTTAGGTAGGTGTTCTTTTTGTGTCATAGTTTTAGCGGTTGCTTTTCACTTTACTGCTATTTCCCTTGAGTTTAGTTTTTCTTTGTTTCAAGTTGCCCTGCTCTCCTCCGCTCTCCATGTATGCTTTTTCTTGTTGTTCTCTTCGGTCTAGACTCCACAACCCAATGGATTAGGCACTTGCAAAACCAGAGTAGCTGAATTCTTCACGCACTTTGTAGTACATGATCCCCCAGTCAGAGCTAGTTGTTGTCTGACTTTCAGTCACCCCTTTTTGGCATTATGGTCATGTCAAGTCAGTCTATTCAATCTAGGTCTAAGTCTTTTACAGGTAGGAAATATTTGCCAGGATTCTCTTCCATTTCCTTTTATTCTAATCCGGGTGGGATGTTTTCAGAGTCTCATTAATTGGGTAGGTTGTAGCACCCGATCTAGCAAAGATTATGATCTTTCATTTGATGATCTTTTCAATAGATGGAATGATGTTTGGGAGTCATAAGGTTTAGACATTCAAAAGAACTAAGAGATATTCTTCATGTAATGGAACCAGCATTGAATCATTTAGGTTTCTACTTCATATCACCTTGTGAAAAATCCATTTGTGGTAGAGAAATAAAGTTCGTAGTTGAATATATCAAGCTAGGTGCAGATTGAAGACTGGTGTGGATCGATGCTACGGGTCTCAATGATCCTAATGCAACAAACGGTGAGCAATTTGGTTAAGAGGTGAGTGAGCATGAGTTCGGTGAGATTTTAGAAATCACCTTCTCCATGGAAGAAATCTACCTTAGTTGGTAATTTTTCGCAAAGAAGAACTTTTCCTTGTGCAGGTTTCGCACTCAGTTGGTAATTTTTTGCAAAAGGCAGAAGAGAAGAAAGAGTGCTATGGTGGATCCCACAACCAGCTTTCGAAGCACTTTTTCTATTTTCCAGGTAAGAAAGACACAAGGTGGAGAATTGGATTTCACCTTCTCCGTGGCAGAATTCTACCTCAGTTGGTGATTTTCCGCAAAGGGCAGAACTTTACCTTGTGCGGGTTTCACACTTAGCTGGTGATTTTCTGCAAGCTTAAGTATTATAAGGTGGGCCCAATTTATTAAAAATGAGAAGTGATTTTTCAATTCTCCGAAAAGGAGAAGCTCTTTTCTAATTCTCTAAAAAGGAGAAGCTCTTTTTCAATTCTCCGAAAAGGAGAAGCTCTTTCGGTATTTTCCACCGAAAGCATTCAGTTTGGGATTTTCCACCAATTGCATTATGAAAATTGATTTCTTATGAAATAACAATAGAAACTAGGTTGCATTTTCTTTAATACATCTAAGAAAGGATGAATGTCAGTTGCAGATCGTGTTAGCTATTGTTTACATGTTGGTAAAGTTTGAACATAAGCCGTTGTTTCGACTCCGTGGCCCAATGGATTCAGTTTGATAATACTAATTGGAAATGAAGAGTCCCAGATTTTATAAGTGACTGTTCGAGTTCTCAGATGTGAAAATTCTTTCCCTTCATATTCTGTCTCTTTGTATTCGAAGAAGAGGGAAGTTCAAGGGCTCCTAGAAGCCTGATGTATTGTAAACTCTATAAATTCTGAAAGGAATTCAGTATATAGGGTCGGAAAAATTGTTAATGAATCAGGGAGATTCTATTTACAAAGCTGAATTCATATTTGTTGTTCCATTTTTTTCATAGTCTATTTGCATGGTGAATAAAAAGAACAGTTATAAGTGAAACTGCTTTTTCTTAATGAATGCCATTTCATATCAGAGATTGTGGTGTGATCAATTCCAGTTGGTCTTTCATTTGTAATTCTTCCTCTGTTCACTCTTTATGTTAGTTTCATTTCTGAATGGAAAGTACACCTGTGTTCTGAGACTGTGATTTCTTCTTGAATTCTATTTCTTGCTAAGCAATTGCAGTAACGGTGATTCCATTTGCCTTTCGTTATATAGGTCTGCTTCTATTCACCAAGTAGAACCTGCATTTCATAAGAGAGTAGGATAGGATTAGTTTATATGTTAAAATCAGGTGATGATCTGTGATCAACATTCTACTGAGGGTTGTAGATTATCTTCATCTTATCTTTGCCTGAATTGTTTGTGCCTACAAGCAATTTGGTTAAAACTCATAAAGAATAAACCTGGTGATCGGTATAAAAACAAATTCATTGAAAATCATACACAATTAGGGAGCTGTACCTGTCAATTCAGAGGGCAGTGATAGAAGACATACACTACCCCATTTGTTGGTAAACATCCTTTGTTCTTTCAGCTTGGGTGTATTGAAGAGTCAAAGATTATAAATCTTAAGGGAAGATAAACTGTTAACCAACAAATTGTTTGTGACATCTAGGTTGGGTTAAACTTTTAATTGGTAGAAACTCTAAAGGTTCTTTTGGTTGTTTCTTTTCTTGCTCAATCTTTTCTTTGGTTATCTTTTGGCTTAATCTCTTTTTATGGTTATGAATAGTCTTTTATTTTGATATTTTTGATTCAATAATAAAGACCCTTAATACAATTATTTTTACAAAAATAAATAGTATAATGTTTTCATCATATTCTAACTATAACAAATTCAATTTAAATCTATAAATCAAAGTTTGTTAGTAATATAAATTTTTCAAAGGTTATGAAAGCATTTTACATTATTTATAAATAGTATTTGTGGTTTATTTTAAATGAAATAAAAATTAGTAATGTCAAATATTCTTATTTGTGGGTGATTTGGGAAATTAACTTGATCATTTTAAGTTGGAAATGTTTTTGTAGATAGAAATGATTAATCGTCAATCTTTGTTGTAGATGACCATGAGTTAAATATGGGTATCTTCAATTTTCTTAAAGTGATTTGAGTCAAATCATAATCTCATACAATCTTACAATCCTTTTAAATTTGATTAAAACTATCACAAAGATATTATGTAGTGATGAGAAATTTAAAATCAATTTTGTAATTTTGCACTTTATTAACTTATTATTTTGTAAACTTACGTCAACACCAAAAAATGTTCAATATGTGGAAACACACCACTTTCGAAAATACACGCAAGATCATATCAAAGTATATTAAAATCTATAATATTTATATATTAATTCATTAGAATAAGTTTTTTAATTCAAAGTCTTAACTTGTGGTTGTATTTTGATTCAATCCAAAAATTGTTTGAGGAAATATTAAAATGGTGAAGCGGGTGCTAGTTTCTTGGCTAAATAATTTTCTTAGAAATGCATAGCATTGGACTGCTACTTTAGGATTGAACACCCTAAATGCCTGCTAAGTAGATTATTTAGTCTCATTTAATTATCGACGATGGACGTAAACTTGGAATGGTATTTGCAAAGTATATGCTTCAAACCTTCTTGATTCTCATGGATAAAACTATACAATTGAAATGCATTATGCTTCAGGAATCTATACTATCTCAATTGAATGAAATTATGCTAAGAAAATAGTAATCATGAGTAGGGGTTATTCTACTCACCTATGCTACAGGAATAGTGCACCGGTTCTATTACTAGTGGCTACAGGAACAACAGAGTTCTATTTACTTCTTAATGAGAAAGGAAATAACTTCTAATCTAATAAAATGATTCACTCACCAAGTGGGCCCCCTTGGATGAGTGAATAGAAATGCAATCAAGATAAGAGACTGAAACTCAAATTATGCACTCTATTCATTCATGGAGGAAATGTACTTGGAAAATAAACAGTGCTACAATGCCAAATTCTATTCCAGAAATTATATCAACTAACTCTCTCCTGGGAACTACAAAATTCCACTTATTTAAGGAGAGACTACACTACTACCTAAATCTAGCATCACTCCATTGATGCGGATCACTAATGGATACAATGTGCTCCTAACAAAAATCTTGAATAGCAATAGTAGGTCATCAAGTTCTTCCCAGAATATAGCATGTAGTGGTTCTAGATCTGCGCGCGGTGTCTACTTGAACTGAATTGACTTGTTCCCTCATGAGAGTTCTGTGATACGCTCTTCTTCAACCACTTTACTTAATTCCTTGCTTTATGTTAGTGCTTTTGAAGGTAACGACTATTGTTGACCCTTTCAATGTCATGCTTGAATTCTTGAATGTGCCATGACTTGACTTCTACAAAATGGTTAGCATACATAACTTCTGACACATAAATATATTTTACCATTTAATACTAAGATAGAAGTGTAAGTTTCTATTCAATATTCTTGCACAAAATTCGGCTACAGGAAGGAGACTACCCATAAACATAGCATAGGAAAAAGGACTATCTATTCAACATGCAATCACTTATATCCTGCAAGTTTTATCCATTAGTTCCAAGCAAAATACATTATTTTTTATCATCTATTTTACCTATTTATGTCCTTACATATGTAAAATATATAAAAACCATAATTTTAAAGTCTCTGCTTTGAAAACAAAATGCTGAAAAAAGAAAGTAAACATATGGAAAAGATGGCCTTTTGAGAGGCTCATCATTCCCCCCAGCTGCACTATTGCTGGTTCCCAACAATCATGAAATTACAGATCCTGGCCCTAAGCCCCAGGTCCCTGGTAGTCTTCTCACTTGGTTCATCAACAACATAGTTGAAATATCCATGGTTGTTCCTAAGTTTGTCCCACCTTTATCTTTCCTTAACCATATCATGATCTTTTGTGTTCTCATTTACTACCAGTAAAGGCTGCAGGAAGATAGGAGGTTTAAACCTTAAGGGCATCCAATAGTGTAGCTGTGTGCGGCCCAGAATTATAAACCATGGGGAACAATGAGTAGCAAGAGTTAAATTTTGTGGAGAATGGGGTTCCCTGACTTTTAAGTCATGGGGCATCCTTATCCACCTCTTCCTACAAGCTGCAATCATGACCTCAACATCTTGTGAAGAATGTTGTTCCCAATCTGCATATCCTTGTTATCTGACTGGAAGAACCTTATGAGACCCACTAGGGTTCATTGTGATTGAGATATAATCAAGGAAAGTCCACCTAGAGCTCTAAACTTCAGGCCTCATAATGAGGGGTGTGTCTATCTCACTGTCTCGATATGGGAGAGCCTGATGCTCACTGTTGATCTCATTCTGAATCCAGGACATAACTTCCCTCAACTGAACATCTCCTACGTAAAGAAGTGAATTCCAGTCTCTATTGTGAGGCACAGCTAGATTGTGTAGATATAATTCACATAACAGATTCTTGATGGGCATAGGTGTTGACCGGAAGGCATCATAGAAGTCGTGTGGTATATCAATGGAAGGATTTAATCCCTCAACAACCATTGTCAATTAAAAGTTAACAAATTTTTCCTTAAGGAACAATGCATAAACTAGAGAAGGTGACCTACATGCCATTGCTACAGGAATCAATTTAGTGATCTACTCAATTATCCTCTCCAATACTGTACTTTGATTTGTTTTTTGTTCAAGTTGACAAGCCTACTCCTCAGTTATTCTTTTTATTTTTTCTATCTCCAGTTCCCATTGTGTCTTTTCCCAGGTGATATTTTGGTACAAACTCAGTCCTTCTGCTAATGGTGTGGATAAATTTGAGGGTGGCATGGGTTCTTTCTGAAGAATATTAATCCACCCAGATGCAATTTGAGGGATCTTAACTTCCTTCACATTAGTGAAAGCAGCCCCTTTCCCCTTGTCACAAATTTTTACTGAGTCGTCCGCTTGGAAGGATTCATCAATGGAAGCTTTTCATTTCCAAATGACAAGGGTTTTTATCAAATCATTCATTTGGGATGATTTATCTTCCTTGGCTAATGTGTCCACTCTATCCTTGCTCAATTGTTCAAACACTTCTTCTATAATGTCCTCATTCACTGCAGGAAATTCATTAGGAGGAATATTCTCTAAACTATCATCAGAATCTTGACCGACAGAATTATTGAAAATCCCTCTGTTTCTAAAGAATCCTTATCAGTGTCCACAAGGATGCATTCAACTTATGGTTCTATTGTAACTTCATCATCCACAATGTGGGCTGGGGTATTACTATCTGCTCTGTTTGAAGCCATTGCCTCTGAACAGGACGTTTCTGTAAATTCAGAGGATTCAATATTTATAATTGAATTAGGAGTTTTACTTGCTTTACTAATACTAGTAGAAAGTCTAGCACTCTTCATCATAGGGGTTCGAAAAGAGCCCATAGGTCCCTTGCATTTCATTTTGGTGGAGGACACCTCCCTTGTAATGGCTACAAGAGGTTCTTCTGGTGTTGCCTCCTTAGAAGAAGGCAAGGGTTCCTTAGGTATCTTATTCATATTTTCATTATCAGCTGGCTATTGTTCTGGAGTCATATCCTCTATATCTATGGTTTTATCTTTTCCCTTCATAACAGTAGACCTAATTTCTCTAGACGGTGAAGTGTTAGGAGTGGAAGCAACTTCTCTAGTTTTTCTTTCCTTTTTATCAGAAATAGGAGTGTTATCATTGCAAGCTCTTTTCCTAGATAGGGTAGGTCTAGAAGAGGATGCTTCAGGAATGGGTTCTATTTTATGGATTACTTTATGAACCCTCATTGTCATGTTAACCCTACTACCTACACCCTGGCCTCTCAGACCAACCACCCTAGGTACTAAATCTTCCATAGCCAAGAATTCCTCCCAAGTCCCAAATGACTGTTTAATTAACTCCCTTTCTAGAACTAGCTTGATTAAAAAGTGATGGGAAATAGATTTTTCTTTTCCTAACTGAACAAGAGACGCCTACTTTTTCAAAATATTAAAAACAAAACTAGGTAAGTCTATTGCCCTGTTTTCACGGCGGAGGGAACTCAGAATCTTAAAATGTAGTCCATGCAGGTACTTGTAACATCCCTTACAGGTGAAGTAGGATATTATAAATGAGGCTGAATGCAAAAACTCCATGGGTAATGACGTTCTTGAAGTGCCCTGCTTCTCATCAATCTCCAACTGTGGGTCACTATGCAAGGTAAATTGTGCCCTAGCTGAGCACAAGTCAATATCCTTTGTCCACTTTTCTCCTTCCAGTGGCAACTTTGTAACCTCTCCCATGATATATTTTGAAAATTCAACTCTCAAACCCTTCACTACTGTAAACCCATTGTTCAAAGTATTCAGAAATTGAAAAGCAATTTCGTCATTGAAGCCATTAAGGCTAAAGTAGTAATCCAACCATCCCCATTTCTGAAACAACTCATAGGAAGCTGGGTCCCCAAGTAACACTTGATGATCCGTTGGCTCATGCCTCTATAGGTCTCTTCCCATTGCAAATGATAAAGAAAATATCTCTATAGGATATGCTCAGCTGCTACAGAAAACTAAAAAATGGAGGCCTTCCTACGGATGCAAGATGTTTTGTTTTGCTTTTCGAGAAAAACTAAAGTATGAGATAGCTTTTAATTCTAAGAAAGCAAGCATTATTTTGAATGATTTTCATAAATAAATTCACGCATGTTAAGGTTTGCCACCTGAACATGTCACAAAATTCCCATTATTAAGTGAACCTTACATTAATTTTCTTTCAAATCAACTTTTAAATCATGATGACTTAATCATTGAAGGACAGATAAGCTCCCACATGATGGTGGTCACCATGAAAAGACAAGAAAGAAATAAGTTTTTTTCCTTTTCACTTGCTAAAATCAATTTGGAAATATTTAAAAAAGCATGAATTAAATAACCCCTCCCCCCAACGAAGTATAAGGCATGGGTCCCACCAGGACATTGCGTGCAAGAATAGAAAAAGAAAAGAACACTCATTTCAAAATAATAAATGAATAAAATAAGATATGTGCAAAAGTATGTGGTACTAACCTGAGGTGCTGCAGGAAGAGTGTAATGTTAGGCAACACACACTAATGGAGTGATGCTGTGGTGTGGAAATGTGGAAGAGAGAGGAGGTGATGCAGATCATTTTATTACAAAGAAATCAAATCACAGGAGTGAAATGTTTATTATGGAAGCTGGAATAAAATCACAGCTTGGTAGAAATCTGGGTGGAAGACCCAGATGCTTTTTCTATAGGAGTGGCATTATCTGAGCTCTACTAGAACTACTATAGGAAGTCCTGAAAATTCTCAGGCTAATGATATATCTTTAGACAATGCCCATTAACAAGGAGTTTAAATCTGACAGGATCAATTGTAGATAGTTGGATGGTACCATTATCAAATACTGAGACTATTTCATAGGGCCCTAACCAATGGGTTTGAAATTTTCTAGGAGTATGTTGATATCATGAATCATAGAGCAAGGCCCAATCTCAAATGGAAATTTTATTATCTTGGATGAATCTGTCATGCCACTTCTTTCGCTACTTCTGAATCAGTTCTGTGTTGTGAAGTGCAGATTTTCTATATTCATCAAATTCATTGAGCTGTAGGAGCTTGTCCGCTTGTGCCTTGTTAATTTAATATCTAATTCTAATGTCATCCTAAGATTATTGTGGTGAAAATAAATAGGAATGGATGCATATTTCCCATAGACCAACTCAAAAGGAGTGAATCCAGTAGTGGTTTTCCAAGTTGTGTGGTAAGCCCAGATGGCTTCAGGAAGGTGAGTAACCCAATCCTTTTTGTGAATTGCAACTATTTTGGTCAGAATGGCCTCTATCTCCCAATTTTTGATCTCAGCCTGTCCATTGGCATGAGGATGGTATGGTGAATATTTACCATGCCTCACTGTGTACTCATTCATCAATTCAACTATAAGGTTAGAGGTGAACTGTGCCCCTTGATCTGTTACTATTTCTCAAGGCACTCCAAAACTAGTAAAAATAAACTCATACAGAAACTCTACTACCTTATGGTCCCGTGCATGCCTCATTACTTTTTCTTCAACCCATTTTATGGCGTAATAAGTGCATACTCAGATATAAGACTTACCATGTGAAGATGGCTAAATGGGGTTGAAAAAGTTGATGCCCCACTTGTCAAATGATGTTACCACCACCTGAGGCTGTATGGGAATTTCATCAGTCTTTGTGGGGCATCCCATCCTTTGGCATCAGTCACAGTGTCAGGCATGCTTAGTTGCATCTTTATGTAATGTAGGCCAATAATAACTGGTTGTCAATACCTTGTATGCTATTCTTTTTTTGACAAAATGGCCACCACAAGGATCATCATGACATGCCTGAAGGATGTCATAGGTCTCATCTTCACAAACACATATGTGGGGGACTTGATTAGGACCTGTGTAGAACATAAATCCAGAGATATGTGAAAATTTAAAGCTTTTCTCAGCCAGCAGTCGTCGTTCACAGGGTGATAAATGAGGTGGTGCTCATCCTGTAGCAAGGTAGTTGGCGATGTCAACATACTACAGAATGTAAGTTGCAAGAGAGAATAGGTGCTTGTCCAAAAATCTGTCATCAATTGCTGTAGGATCATCAGGACCTTGTAATCTAGAGAGAAAATCAGCAATGACATTAGCTTTTCCTAGTTTATCAATGATAGTTATATCAAACTCCTGCAGGAGGAGTAACCACCTGGCTAACCTACCAAAAATTGCTGGTTTATTCATCAAGTATTTGATTGCTGAGTGATTAGTATAAACAAATACTTCATAACCAGTTATGTAATGTCTGAATTTATTTAATGCATACATTATAGGAAGAAGTTCCTTCTTAGTAAGAATATAATTTAGTTTTGCACCTTGCAAATTTTTGCCTATGTAATAAATGGCGTGCTCAACTATACCTTCTTTTTAGCCCACCACTGCCCCAATTGCATAGTTAGATGCATCTGTGTGGATATGAAAGGGAAGCTTCCAGTCTGGTCCTCTAAGAATAGAGGTCTTTGTCAACACATCCTTCAACTGCTGGAATGATGACTCATAGTCAGTTGTCCATTTGAATTTTTCTTATTTCTTCAATAGGTTATACAATGGAGCAGCAAGTTGGATAAAGTTCTTGATAAATCTCCCATGGTAACCGGCATGACCAAGAAAACTCTGGACATCCTTTTGCTTTGCTGGGGTTGGGAGTGTTACAATTACTACAATCTTTATAGGATCAACTTGGATACCAAAGGATGAGAGGTAATGGCCTAAGACAACTCCCTCCTCCATCATCATATAACACATCTCACTATTAAGTGAGAGATTGTAGTCCTGACATCTTTGAAGAACTTTTTCCAAATTAGCATAAGCCTCTTCGAATGTAGTTCTATATGCAGTAAAATCATCCATGTATATTTCAACACAGTTAGCAGCAATGTCAGAAAAATTGCTTATCACTGCCCTCTGGAAAGTAGCAGGTGCATTACATAACCCAAATGGTAAGATAGAATAAGAAAATGTTCCCCATGGATAGGTGAACATTGTTTTATCCTAGTCTTTTGGTGATATCTAGATCTGGTTGTAGCCACTGAAACCATCCAAGAATGAAAAATACTTTTTTCCAGCAAGGTTGTCAAGTACTTGGTCAATAAAGGGAAATGGAAAGTGATCCTTCTTGTTTTCTTTATTAAGTTCCCTATAGTCCACACAAACTTTCCATTTTCCACCTTTCTTTGGGACGATTACAAGAGGGGAGACCCACTGACTGTCAGAAATGGGATATATGAAGCCAACTTGGAGGAGTTTTTGCAATTCATCTTTTAACACATCTCTTAAAGTAGGGTTTATTCTTCTTTGAGGTTTCCTTATAGGTCTAGACTCAGGACTGATATAAAACTTATGAGTACACAATTTTTGGTCAATCCCCTTCATGTTAGTATAGTCCCATGCAAAAGCTTGCTGACTCTTTTGTAAAAGCTAGAGAAGGCTGGATATCTGAGATTCAGGGAGATTCATATTGACATTCAATTCTTTACCCAAGGCAATCTGTACTCTTTTAACTTTATCCAACATAATAACCTCTTCAAAAGAAGGTGACTTGATTTCCTGAGGCAACAAAATATGGAGATAATCAGGTGCTGCAGGAAACTTGGATGAAGATTTCTTGGGCAATATGGTTTGTAGAGAACAGTCAGGGTCAAGACATGAGGGTTCTTCAGATCCATATTGGTTTGTAAGGGTTTCTACTAGTATGTCATCTTCCTCCTATGACACCATGAATGGATTTCTACCAATAATCATAAGCAGTTGTACTGAATTGGCTTCAAGAGGGACATCTCCTAGATCCGGCCATACAACTTGGTCAAGTTCAGCTTGAGTTTTGGCTGGAGAATATAGGGTTAATTTCTTAGTATTAATACCATCAGATATGGTCATTTTTCCTGAGTGGCATGCAATGCAAGCATCTGTTGTGGCTAACCAAGGCCTTCCTAGGATTAATGGATACCCTCCTAGTGTTGCTTTGGGAGACATGATGATGAAATATGAGGGGTAGTCTAAGGAATCTAGTGTGACAACAATATCCTCTACCATACCATCTGGTTTGACATTTGAATTATCAGCTAATTGGAGAATTGTGGGTGTTTCCCTCAACCCAATGATACTAAGCCTTAACAACACATCCGCAGTCATAACATTAATAGAGGCTCCTAGATCAACAAAGACATTTTGTATCTGTATACCATTAATGTGAATGGTAACCACTAGAATCCTAGGATTAGAATATTTAGGGATCAAAGCCTTACTAAGCATAAGATCAGAAAGTTGCCCAAGAACATGGACAGTATCAGGATCTTTCTTCTTCATACCAGGATGCTTGATATAGGCTTCCTTGATTGCTTTATTATAGATTGGAATTTCCTTGAGGGCATCTAATAATGGTATTTGGATAGTCATTTGCTTCAGTTGGTCAATCAGGTCATTTGCAATAGGATTCTCTTTAGGGGTTGCTGATGGATGGGTCAATCTCTGCAGAAAAGGTGGGATTTTCTCAATTGGAACAGGCAGTGCAAGAGGTGGGATAACAATATTTTGATTGCCAGAAACTTCCTTAGTATCAGAAACATTAGTTATTATGGGTGCTCTTGGTGTAGGCAATGTGGTCCCTGATCTTAGGTGGATGTCATTCACTTGCAGTGAATAAGCTTGCTGCTTGTTATTTGGATTTGGATTTGTTTGTGCAGGAAGTTGTGGTTTTTGAGGACTATTATTGGTTACAAGAGGCTGTGGCATAATAGCTTATTGTTGAGGTGGAGGTATAATAGATTGCTGCTAATTAGGCTAATTGGGTCCCCACTGAGGTTGTTGTTGCCAGTTACCATGTGGTTGCCATTGGTTATTCTGGTGTGGCTGCTGGTATGGGTTAATTTGCTATTGGTATGGATTAAAGTGTTGGTGATATGGGTTAAAATGAGGTTGAAAGTTCTGGTTATACTATGGCTACTAAAAGTTTTGGTTATTTTGTGGCTACTGGTTAGGCTAGTTATTATTCCAATTCTATCCTTGAGGAAAAGAATTGTGAGGGCTTTGATTCTGCCACTGATTACTATTATTATTATTATAACCAAAATGATTTAAAGGGTCTTGAGGCATACCTTCTCTCTAGGCTCATGGTCACCTTTGAGCCATGTAGAAGACCTCTCCATTCTCCTCATCTATTGCTTTGAACTCGATAGGCATTGAGGTAGTATCCACAGATGTAATATTTTTGCATTTACGCTTTCTTTTCTTCTCCCTGCACTGGGAGTAGAATTCAGCTAGTATAGCTTCTGCGTCCTCTTTCTTCCTTCAGGCTTGCATGGTGTCTAGCTGAGTGGCCACATCATTGATAATGTCCTACTTGAAGTCAGACATGAGGTTGGATAGTTCTATCTTAGACACTCTAAAGCCATTTGTTTTTTGAGGTAGGTCCCTTAATCCTCTTCCTTTTTTTACTGTAGCCCTTTAATAATTCATACATATGGTCTTCATCTCAACCTAGTTTTTTTGGGTGATGTCACCACTAGCCATAAGGTCTAAGTCTTCTATGATTGCTTCATTGACACCCTTGAGGAACATTTATTTCTGTGATTCCTCATTCAACTGGGGTTGAGCATTGCGTTGCAAGTTAAACATAAACCTAGAAACATAGTCTTCCAATGTTTCATCCTCTTTCTGCGACATCTTGAAGA
This sequence comes from Thuja plicata, assembly GCA_018584345.1. Classification (NCBI taxonomy): domain Eukaryota; kingdom Viridiplantae; phylum Streptophyta; class Pinopsida; order Cupressales; family Cupressaceae; genus Thuja; species Thuja plicata. The sequence continues at coordinate 415,726 of MU228107.1, forward strand.
TGTCATCTCCTTTTAAATCTCATCCTCTATATTATTCTTTGTATTTTGCAAGAAACATTTTTCTCGTGGCATTCCAATTTGCTACAACGTTAGCTCCAAGGCTCATGAACCACCTTAGAGTGGCCTCTTGAAGATTTGACAAAAACAACTTTAGCTTATGGGCATCAGTTGTATAGTCATAGCTCCTATAGAGGGTATCAAACTCAAAGAGGAAGGTCTCTAGATCTTTAGTGATAAGTCTGTAGAGTTTTGGCAGTGAAGTGGCTAGAATGTTCTTCAGGTTTTGGTTACCTTGTTAGAGAGGAATTGGGAAGGGAAAGGTAGGCTGAGCCATCCTTGGAGGGAGGCCTGGTTTCTACTGTGGTTGTGGCTGGTATATAATAAGAGCTAATGGGTTGTCATAATACTCAGGCTCATCAAAAAGAACTTTTAAATGTAGCGATTCTTTGGAGGATGAAGGTGATGAAATTTCACCTTGGGCGTCAGCAAATGTATTTTCAAATAGGTCTTCTTCTTCACTATCTACTTGGGGTTCTTCAAGCTCGGGGTTAAAAATATCAAATGGTTCAGCCTGGTATTGATGAGGAAGGAGTCTTCCATGCGAATCTCTTCTCCTATGCATAAAAGGATTGCTTGAAATTAAATCCTAGATTATAAAAACTGGAATCATGAACACCAAAGTAGGTTTGAACTAACACCATCCCTAGAAATGGTGCCAAAAATGTTTGGCTAAACAATTGTCTCAGAAATCCATAGAATTAGAATGCTATATCAAGATTGGACATGCTAAATGGCTTCTAAGTAGATTATTTAGTCTCATTTAATTATCGACCAGGGACGTAAACTTGGAATGGTATTTGCAAAGTATATGCTTCAAACCTTCTTTATTCTCATGGCTAAACCTATGGAATCAAAATACATTATGCTTAAGGAATCTATACTATCTCAATTTAATGCAATTACACTAAGAAAATAGTAATCACGAGTAGGGGTTACTCTACTCACTTATGCTGCAGGAATAGTGCACCAGTTCTATTACTAGTGGCTGCAGGAACAACAAAGTTCTATTTACTTCTTAATGAGAAAGGAAATAACTTCTAATCTAATAAAATGATTCAATCACCAAGTGGGCCCCCTTGGATGAGTGAATAGAAATGTAATCAAGATAACAGACTCAAACTCAAATTATGCACTCTATTCATTCATGGAGGAAATCTAATTGGAAAATAAACAGTGTTACAATGCCAAATTCTATTCCAGAAATTATATCAACTAACTCTCTCCTGGGAACTATAAAATTCCACTTATTTAAGGAGAGCCTACACTACTACCTAAATCTAGGATCAATCCATTAATAAGGATCACTAATGGATAAAACATGCTCCTAACAAAAATCTCAAACAAGAATAGTAGGTCTTCAAGTTCTTCCTAGAATATAGCATGTAGTGGTTCTAGATCTGCACATGATGTCTACTCAAGAACTTAATTGATCCATTCCCTCACGAGATTTCTATGATATGCCCTTCTTCAACCGTTTTACTTAATTCCTTGCTTTATGCTAGCACTTTTGAAGGTAACAGTTGTTGTTGACCCTTTCAACGTCATGCTGGAATTCTTGAATGTGGCATGACTTGACTCCTACAAAATGGTTAGCATGTATAACTTTCGATAGATAAATATATTTTACCATTTAATACTAAGAAATAAGTGTAAGTTTCCATTCGATATTCTTGCACAACATTCGGCTACAGGAAGGAGACTACCCATAAACATAGCATAGGGAAAAGGACTATCTATTCAACATGCAGTCACTTATATCCTGCAACTTCTATCCATCAGTTCCAAGAAAAATACATTATGTTTTTACCATCCATTTTACCTACTTATGTTCTTATATATGTAAAATATACAAAAACCATAAATTAAAGTCTCTGCTTTGAAAACAAAATGCTGAAAAAGGAAAGTAAACATATGGAAAAGATGGCCTTTTGAGAGGCTCATCACTAGTGAAGAGGTTGTAGAGGAAAATAAATCATAAATTCTATTACTTTTCAAATATTGAAAAATGTATACAGAATAAATAATATAGAGTTCAATATTCATATTTCAAGTATATTGAGTTCATGAAAAGATTAATGTTTTTATTTAGTTTTATAAATATTTTTAAATATTTGAAATACCATCAATAACTGGAATTAAGGACTTAAATCATACAAATATTAACATGATTCATATATTTTATAATGAATGGATCTCATTTATTTTTTATTCAAAAAGTATAATAATATATACATTTGTTTGTAAATAGATATAGTTTTTTCACCCATTTCTAATAATTATGGATAAGAATCATTCTCTAAAAATATACCGTAATTTTAATTTTTTGGATTCAATTGGTAAATATAACATAGTTTAATTTTAAAATATTTCAAGCTAAGGATGTGCTTCAACAAAAATGACGTCTCAAAGTGAAAGATTATTTTATCATGAATTCTTTAGGAGATTGCAATTACATCTACACAAGGGACTTATCTAATAGGCCTTTTCCTTAGGATCAAAAAACACTCCTTCAAAAAATTCTTCAGCTGATGAATTTTTCTCTTTCCACTAATTATAATTATCTACTATGGCCTTCTAGTAAATCTAGTCATTATTTGGTAAATATAGGCTTAGGGTCATTGTGATTCAAAGACATTCACATAAAAGAAAGGGTATATTCCTTATGTTGGCATGATACTATTCTATCAAAGGCAGGTGCATTCCTATGGATGGCCTTAAGTGTTAACATTCTACTAGTTCTTTACTGTTAAAACATAGCATTTCTCAGGAGCTCAATTATGTGCTTTGTAATTAGTACCCTAAAACTAGAGATCACATGTCACTTCAATATCCATTTTCTCAAGACTTCTAGGTGTTACTTCAAAAAAATATAAGTTGATCTAGTCCATAAAAAATTGATATAGAGATTTATTATAAAAATAGCCTCTTCTTCATTATAATTCCTTTTTGCCATCCTCTAGTGAATTTCTCCTTCTATAATAGTATAGTCCTTGTGGTGGGAAAGAAATAAAAGAGTTTTTAGGAAGAAACAACTTCAATTTTAGAGTCATAAATTAGATTGAAATTTTGATCTCAAAGAATGTGAAATTATATACCTCTGAGAAAAAAATGCTTTATTTCATTTTCTCTTTTTTCTATTCTCAATTTCTATGTTCATGGCCTCATATTTCATTTTCATTTTTAGGTAGTTTAATCATGGAAATTTGTAAATTTTTCATTACAACTTCATTTAAGTGGATACCTCTTGAAGGTAATTTTGTCAAGATTAATTTTAATGGCTCCTCAAGGGGTAATAAATTATCTTTTGGTTGTGTACTCAAAGATTATAAAAGAAGAATAATGATTTTCTTGGATAAAAACCCCATGGATGGCACAAATAATTTAGTACAAGTAAATTCTCTCCTTCTCTAATTAGACTAGCTATGTAGTATAATATAAATATTTTTTTTTTGGAGATTTTTGGGATATCATGCTTATATATGTAGACATTGATGTTTTGTCATTGATGTCAACATATTCCTACTATTGATGATAGTGTTCTTGTGTGTTCTAGAGATGTTTAGTGGGAAGGCTACTTTGGTACGACTATTGTATTGTATATTTGATAATTGTGAAGGTACAATTGGTTTCATCGATTTATGTAGTTGGTTTATGTAAACTTACAAAGGTTTGCATGATGATTTGAGTGAGCTAGGAAGCATTTATGAAAGACTGATATTTTGGTTCTTCAGGAAGAGACAATGTTTGAATTCTTGGATCGGTGTGGATTGGTTATGCAATATTATTTGTTTCTAACCTGGTAGTACATGTTCAGGACATGAATCTGTGTCCTCAACTTGAATAGTTCATGATTTTGGTGCTGGAAAGTTTTTTTTATTGTATGAAAAAGGTTGTTGATTTATGTTCTTGATGAACAATGCATAGATAGTTAAGAATTCTATGTCAAAATTGTTCTTGTTGTTCTTGTGGAATTTCATGTTGTTTGTTGATATTTTGAGATTGTGTTCTATTTGTGTTACAGGATAACATTATGTTATGTGATTGGAATTGGAATTGGTGATTTTTCATGTTAGAGTACAATCTTCAATTAGATTCAACTCTTATTAATACAACCCAAGTGATATAGGGGTATCATTGCAAAACAATAATCTAACCAAGTAATAAGAAAGAAGATGTTATTTCCTATGTACTATGTATAGTCAACTATGAATGTGAAGACAATGTTGAAATTAATTAAATTGAAAAAAATATAAAATGAAAATACTCAAACTAATGAAATAGACCAACTCACCTTTAAATGATTGGAAATACATGTGCTCAAACCAAGATCTAAATTTCTTCTCCTGAAATTGCTCAGAAACTCAAATCAAACTAGATCTCAAACCAGAAACTCAATATCTTATAAACTTAGAAATATTTCTTCCTCAGGAGTATGCTGAACTAGAGGGTGGATGATGATATGTATAAAATCCACCCAATACTTGGCTGAAGTTGACATCCACCTGCTCTGCAAGATTTCCCAGAATCTAGATCTATGATAATAACCTATTTTTGATGGATCTGAATCCAAATATGTGAGTATATATACCTGAATCTGCAAGGTAAAAATGTTTTTTTTTTTTAGTAGGGGCTTGACTCATTCAACCACAAGTTTAGGAATTAAATTTCAATGTAAATGTATGTAAAAACAAATAAATATACAAATTTACCTTAATTTGTAGAAACCCTTGCGGAGGATCCAAATCTGTAATCAACAAGGATGTAGAATTTCTCAATGTTGTTTAATCTTATAGGAATATATAATATCTCATAAAATGCAATATATTAATCATACTGAGTCATGTATCTATGAATGTAGATGTACTCATATGCTCAAATCATATATGCAAATACAAATGAAGAATGGATGAACAAACCCCTCCTTGAGAGCCAAATCCATTATCTCCAAAATAGGAAGCTAGACCTTGAAAGGAACATGCATGATCATGAAATGATGATGAAAAGGTGTCTAATTAACTCCCTCAAAATATCTTTTAAATCTCCTTGGATGCAAAATATCTTGAAGTCATAAATGGTTACAAAAGATCTCCTTCAATGCTCCTAGGAAATGCTAATGATTACTCTTGGAATTCTTGTAGAACAAAGAGTGTAAGCTCTTTAACCTTTTTTTTTCTTTACTTTAAAAAAAAAAAACAATTAAGTGAGTAGGCATCCTTTTATACCAAATTCACAACTGACATCGAAAAGGGCTGACTACAAAATATGGGAAAATAAATTGGATACTCGAGAATGGTTCAAAATCCTAAGGTGCCTAGCCTCTGTGGGAGGTTGAATACAGCCTCACCCTAAGGGATAGGAAAACATTGGCCTTCCCCCTAATGGTTCAGTTCATCGGGGGATGGTCCAAGATCTTGGGGATAGAGAAAAGAATGGTAGGAAAGGGCAAAAAATAGGGGCCTAGCCGAACACAAAAGAAAAGGTACATCCATGGGTCCATAAAAAGGCATTTAAATTAGGTCTGAATCATCCTATTAAGGAGGGATAAACATGTCTCAACATGAGTGCTTCTATTTTAAGAAGATATATTTTCCCCCCACTTTAGCATGAGTGTGAGCCTTAATCAAACTCTCATTAAAGTAGATCAAAATGCATAAGATAATCTTATCACGAATAAGGAGACAAGGAATCCATCAAGCCCCCAACAAACTTGAGTTTTTTTTAACTTAAAAGTCTTGACAAGAGACATATCACTAAAAAAATCAAAATAAAAAAAGAGTGTGATTAACTCACCCATTAAGATGTGTGTCTCTTACTGTGAACCACAAAAAGGTAATGATGCAACAAAAGATGGCATTAAACAATCCTCAAAAAATTTGTGCATCCTAGTCAAACCATCAAGGATTCACCCTTTGGAAGCTATATCTCCAAAAGAGGAAAAAGATGCAAAAGGTGATCTAGACATACGCATTTATGTATCCTTAGGGGGTCATAAAGAGACACCACTATAGGCATCAAGCCATCTGGATTGTTAGTAATGCAATAAGAGATATGAAAGAGAATCAGGAATTTAGGATTGCTTAGTAATCCATAGAGGGATTCAAAGAAGCAAAGTTGTCATAGTGAATTTTTGCAAAATGTGAGAAAATTGTATGCCCCATGTTAAGGAAATTGTAAGCACCTCAATGAGAGGAATGGATTTAATAGAAATTGCATGCATCCAATAGAGGTGTTTCCACTATGAAATGCCCCCAAGAGAAGACATATCAAGTGAAATAGGCACATAAAAAATAAGAACACGAAGGGATCTAATAGCCGTCAGTGTCAATATGATCACAAGATAACATATGAAATATTATGTCAAATAAAATGTTAGCGTTCCCCAAAGGAAGCATAACTACAACACAATGGAGGATAAACATGTAAGAGTTATGAAGAAGAGTCCTTTTGGGCCAAAATCATGGAGACCAAAAATGATTTGGTGCTATGATGTTGCAATATCCCAAGCGGACTACACAAAGGTATATTTACAAATAGTAGCACATGTACAACACAACATATAATAACATATAGAAGAATAAAGATACAAATAGAATAATGATTAAAATTTTTTTATTCCTTTATCACCTTGCACCAACAAAAAAACAAAGATCATTTAAAGAAATCTAAACAAAACATATAACAAGAAACACATCATAGGGGAAACACAATATGATAGGAAAAAAAAACAAAAACTACCTGCTAGAAAATCCAATCAAGTGCATTGCCTACCCACTTCATCTTGTTGTGGATCATTTAGATAAGGTGAGAAACTCACAAGAGGAGTGACATCCAACATAGTAGGAACAATTTAAACTTCCAAGCAAGGACCATGTTGTGGGTCATTGTGTTCACTACTAGGAGTGATTGATAACTATTTCTAAAGCATGTTAGGAAAATCATTATCAAGATCAATAGTCTCATATTCAACACAATCTCTAGCATATAAATTATTGGTAGCATCAATAATATCATCAAGGGTAACCTCTTTATCTATACTCTTCTTTTGATTATCATGGGCATGCCAGTTACATTTGGTCTTGCTAGAGATAGGAGGTAGAGTGGGATAAATCAATACCATCTTCTTTTGTCCATGTGACGGGGGAACTAAAGGTTCCACACTAGGTTGAAAGATAGGAATAGAAGATTTCTCATTAGAAGTCAAAGAATCACAGAAAGGAGGAACTCGTGGAATAGGTAAAATACCATGGGTAAGATCAATCTTGGAGAAAATCAATTCAAGAATCCTTTTTGTGTTTAAAGGCTTGATAAGATTAAAAAAGGTAATCAAAATGGGTTGGAGGTGTTGTAGGTAAAAGAAACCAAAATAAATCAATTTAAACATAAAAATGAGGTTTAGAAGGATGATAAATACTATGTTTAATGGTCTTGATCTCTCTATCATGGAGAAATTTAAGGCATTTATGAATAGGAGAAGCTATGGCTTGCATAGAGGAAAACCAAAGAAAACCAAACTTAATATGAAACTGATCACAAGTAGGGATGAAAACAAAGGTAGTATCCACAAATTTACCACAAATATCTACAAGAAAGGAAATAGAACCATGGGGATGATAAAGAAAGTCATTACAAGTCTGAATCCAAGTATCTATCATATCACATAAATCTCATTGCAAGTGTTTACTAAAAAGATGCTCTTCAGTTATAACATTTAACATGGAAGTAGGGTATATATGAGTACCAAGGGAAGGAGTTCCAACAACCCTTGTAGAAATATGAAGAGGATCATTAATTGTTTTAGAATGGTCAAGCCTAATAGAAATTTATCAAGTAGCTTGATATTTCAGCTTAGGTAGGGTTAAGGTTTAGGAAGGGGTTCATGTTCAACATGGTTGACAACATGCTTAAGTTCTTCCATCTTTTCATCATACATAATTTGTGTAGAAGAGGAAGAAGGTTCAGAAATGGTGTTGGTAGAATGAGAAGGTAATGGATTGGTATAAATATGTAGGTCATAGTTAGGAGGTACTATAAATTTTTTTTGGTGGTAAGCATCGACATCAATAAATATAGCATTGTAATCAAATAGGTCTTAGATAACAGTATTCAATGAACAACAAATCTCAGTATGATGGCTAGGCTAACAATGGTATTGACAAAAAGATTTGGAATCAAAGGAATTAGAAGCCATCATAGCCTAGTTAACAAGTCTAATAGGAGACATTTTAATTATATCAGCATTTAAAAACTTTCCCACCATAGTTTTCAAAGAGTCAAATAAAGGAGCATACTTATGATTAGGGAAGAAATAGAGGAAGCAAAAACATCACCCTTGGATGCAACAACTACTTGTTCATCTATTGCATTCTATGTTTTTTTAATCTTGATATAATTGTTAGGTTTATAGAAATTATTTATATCAAAGGAAGAATCACTCTTATGAACTGGTATAGGAGTCATTGGAGTAGTGATCTCAAACTGAATCACTTGTAATTGATAATGGTGAAGCTGTGGACAATGTTAGGAAAAGAAAGTAAACTCAGTAAGAAGAATCTTATCTCTAATTTCTTTTTGTAAATTATCAATAAAAATATGTTGTATATCAATTTTAGGCACATGATAATAAATTATGATCATACAAATTTGTTTAAATCTACCAATAAAGTCACTAACTTTTTCTTTAATTCCTTGTTTGCAATGCATTAAGTTATTTAAAGAAACTTGAGGAGCAATATTGTTTTTAAATTTGTTCAATGAAATCATTATTGAAAGGAATCAATCGAATAGCGTGGCAAAGAACATTAACACTACAAGGCCTTATCTCTAAATTTCCTAGTAAACAACTTGGTCAGGAGCCTATGATCATGGGAAAAAAGTCACTACATAGAGTTTGAAGGTATTAACATGAGTCACAGGGTCACCCTTAGCAGTATAAGTGTTAACACAAGGCATTTAAACTTGTTGATGGATAACCACATGGATAATGTCTAACCTGATAAAGTATTAGCAATGTCACATGTAGGCGCATTAAATTTGGATTGATTCAATGAAGGAATTTTTTGTTGCAAGGATGAAATAGTTTGAGAAAGACTAATGATGAATAATAATTAGAGGAAATAGTAGGCATGAACACATTGGATAAACTACCAAAAGTGTAGGAACTAGCAAGAATATTTGAAGTAACAGGAGGAACACTTTAAACAGATGTAGGTAGAGGATTGGAATATGTAAAAGGAACACTATGATAAGAAGGCATAGAGGTAGGAAATTAAATATATGGAACACTAACAAGAAGAGATGAAACAAATGCATTACAAAGACTCACGTGTATAGGATTATAAATTTTCAAGGATGTGGTCCTAAGAGGTGGCACATAAAAAGGAATGCTAGGAATAAGAATGGAGATATGCAAATAAATTTCAGTAGTCATAGAAGGCAGAACATGACCTAACTCTTGGGAACTTTTGGATAAAGGTTTCACATTAGAAACACCAAGGTGAGAGATACCACACAAGAAATTAATACTGTTTTCATCATTGTTAATAACTTTCATTAAGGTTTCAATAGTAGCAATAGTATCAAGATTATGATTTTCTTGAATAAGCCAACTTTCCATATTTTCAAGGTCACTAGTGAGCTTTTTAACTTGGGAAGGAGGAAATTTTAAAGATTCATCTTCATCATGGGAAGAATGAGAAGAGGTATTTTTCATAGAAGGATTAGGATAATGAGGGATAATGCTATCGTCAAGATTCCTAGTTGAAAGGGAGGCTCTTACTTTGACTCAGTGTGACTCTACTTAGGTCCCTTCTTAGAATTACTAAGGGTTTTTCTTCCAACCCTAACTAAGGAGGAAATTCTTAAAGTTTCTTTATACTAATTCCCAAAGGGCCTCTCTACGAAAGGTTGATCAACACTTCCTTGAACCTACTAGGGGTAGATTCCACAAAACTTCATAATCTCTCACAATCACCTTGTAGGATTGGACACACTCCAATTTAATCACATTTCATCCTTTCTTGAAGACTATGGTTCAAAATTACACAATTTCTTCATCGAGTACCAAAGTTACTGAGTGGAGGGCTAGTAATCCTTGTAACCCTAATTAGGATCCTAAACCCTAATAACTAACAAACTTCCCAAACAAGTCCCCAAACCAATCACCATTCCAGATTCCCTTTATGGATAAATTAGTGATTACTAAGGTTAGGGTTCCCAAACTATCTGTACAGTACCTAAATGAACATTGTGACAGTGTCCTTAAAAATAGGACTAATAGGACCAATTGTCTCAAAATTAATGAAAGATTCATGAGATGGATTTATCAACTAATACCATTGGTTCTAGGGAATTTCCAACTCCCAAAAACCACTTTCCACTCATTATATTCAACTATTCAATGCAAGCCTGCAGCTAATCACTGACTGATTGCCTTCTTCCTCTTAACTCAGTATACTCTATCTCGCCTAGGGAAAGCTTCCAAAATTAGGAAACAAAATTTATTGAACATGTACAAAAAGGAAAATATTTTAAAAGGATTCTACTTTCAATCCTTCATGATTTATAAGGATCCAATGTAGGGGTTTCAATGTAGAGCCACATTTACAAGCTCAACCCTTACACTAGCAAAGAATAGTCTAGGAAGGAGTTGAATCTATTGAAGAACTCCAAACTATACAAAATCCTATAAAAATTAATTATAGAGAATCAAAACAAGTAAATTAATATATTCTCCACCACACATCAAGTGGTTCAATCCATTTCTATTATTCACCACTAAAATCTATGTAAATTGTGCAAAAATACATACAATTATTTCTTGTGTCTTCTTAGTAAATGTAATCAAAAGTTTCCCAAACCCTGTACAATTAAAATAGAACCCTTATATAGGTCCCCTAGACTCAAGATAACCAATTTTCCTAACCCATAACTTCCTTTAGGGATTTTTGCATCTCTTGTCTGAAATGTTGTTAAAAAGTTTGGAATGTTGCTCAACCAACATTTGACAACTTTCTCATATTTTACATATTTCAATGTTTTGACCCATGAATGGATTCTATCAAGCTAAAAATCATGTTGTGCACCTAAAAAACACCCTATCCAAGTCTATTTAAGCACTCTAGATTCCATTTCCACATTTGGCCCTATTATTGCACTAAACACATCTAGGGGTCTCTTTAAACAAATTAAACAAAACAAAACATAAGTTATCAAAAGATTATCACACCACCCCTAAATGACCTTATTTAATACCAAGACCATAAAAAGGGATTTCACAAAAAAAATTGTGGGTTGTCTCCCCTAGGTGCTCCCACACCATACTCCCCTGAACAAATAAGTTAAGTTCTATTTAGAGTTAATAATGCAGGACATATTCCCACCTTCTTAAAATTATCTTCTACAACCCATGTGGCTTATTCTTCAATTAGGTTTTTCCGTTTGATTAGGTTTTCCCTATATTGTCCATGTGTGGTCTTCTTCTTAACTCTGGAGACCAATATCTTCTTTTCTTATGGATTTCTCTGGGACGGTAAGGGCACATGAATGAAAACCTTCTCCAAATATAAAGTATCCTCTAGCTCCTTTAGCTTTGGACATTTTTTATTATATGAGGTCTTGCACATTAAATACTAGTGATATTTCCAATTCTATGGGAAGTTCAATCTTGTAAGAATTTTGTCCATACTTTAATAGGAATTTTCATGGACATATCCTTCTCATCTGTAACTTACTAGGTATTCCTTTCTTCAATCTGGCTTTATTCAAATGTAAAATCCCAAAGTCTTCTAATTCAAACTAGAACTCCTTTTTCATTTCATATACCTTGGCTTTCAATCATTGTCTTTCCTCTATATGTGTCTTCTTAACATGATCATGTACTTCTTTCATTGACTAATTGAAGTCTTCAACATCTCCACTTCTACCCTCTATGCTCCCGAAGTCTCTGATTTCACAAACACCATTGCGATAAACACCATAAACCATTGCAAAAGGACTTTTACCAATTATTCTATTTACACTATAATTTTAGGAAAACTCTTTCTCTGGAAACACTTGATCCCATACATATCCATACTCCTTTGTTAAACACCTCAAAAGGTTTCCTTAGATCTTGTTTATAATCTCTATTTAGCCATTTGTCTAGGGATGATAAGGTGACCCAAAAGATAGATTATTTCCTAGGCTCTTCAACAATGTCTTCCAAAACTCTCCCATGAATTTGATATCCTTATCTAAAACTATACTAAGGGGAAATCCATGGATTCTAACAAATTCTCTAAAAAACAATTAGGCAATGAAGCCTACATCATGTGTGATTTTGCATGGAATAAAAAGGCTCATCTTATTGAACCTCACAACAAGTACAAAGATACTATCAAAGCCAATACTTGTCCTTGGGAATCAAACAATGAAGTCCATGCTGATACATTCCCATGACCTATTGGGAATGGGTAGTGGTTGATATAATCCATCATTAGAAGCAGTACCTTTATCTTTTAGAATCACCATACATTGTTCTACATAATTCCTCACATCTTGATGCATCCTAGGCCAGTAATAGAATCTCTTAACTAATCCAAGGGTCTTATTGAGACCAAAATCACCACAGAGACTACCATTATGCTTCTCTTGTATGATATTTTACCTCATAGATCCCTTAGGAACACATAATTGTCTTCCTGTAAACAAAAACCCATTTTGTAATGTGCAGTATACAAACTAACTATGAAAGTTATTTTTGAACTCCACCCATACCTAGTAGGTCTCTGACAAGTCTTCATCTTCTTGGTAAAGTTCCTTAAAACTCTCCACTCTAGTAATTTGCAATTGCACTCCTTTAATAGTAATAATTATCTAGCTCAATGCATCAATAGCCTTATTCATCTATCCCCTTTTATGTTTAATAGTAAAGGTATAGGCTTGTAGGAATTACATCAAATTATTATCTCTATTGCTTATCTTGTCTTGGGAGTTGATGTAACTTAAGGCTTGGTTATGAGTAAATACCACAAACTCTTTGGGGAGGAGATAATGTCTCCATTTTCTAAGGGCTTAGATTAATGAATAGAGTTCTGGGTCATATGAGGATTACCTCTTCTTGGCCTCATTTAAATTTTCACTATAGAAAGAAACTGATTGTCCCTCTTGACTCAAAACAACTCCCACTACTATACTACTTACATCACACTCTAGGGTGAACAACCTATCAAAAATTGGGAGTACAAGGATAGGTTGGGTGGCTACCTTTTTTCAACATTTCAAAACCCTTATTGGCTTCTTCAGTCCACCTAAAATTATTTTTCAACCCACCCTTTATGGTGTATAAGAATGGAGAACATATGATACTAAAAACCCAATTTAATTTCCTATAGAATTTGGCAAGCCCATAAAAACTTCTTACCTCACTACCAGATGTAGGAGTACGCCAGTTGAGTATAGCCTCTAATTTTCTAGGATCCATCTTCAATGTTCCTTATGAGACTATAAATCCAAGGTACACCAATTATTGTTTTAGGAACTCACACTTCTCCAATTTGATGGCTAATTCCACCTCTTGCAATCTCCTTAGCACAATATCCAATTTCTCAAGGTGTTCTTCCTTAGTATTTATTAAGATGAGGATTTCATCAAGATAGACTACCAAAATTATCCCTATGTGGTCCTTTAGCACTTTATTCATCAATCTCATGAATTTTCTACTTGTATTACTACATCCAAATGGCATAAAAATCAATTCATATAGACCTTTTGTAGTCTTGAAGGTTGCTTTCCATTCATCTCGTTCCTTCATCTAGATTTTATGGTATCAACTTTTTAGATCAAACTTTGTTAAATATTGAGCCCCTCAAAGACATTCCATTAGGTCCTCAATCCTAGGGATTGGAAACCTATATCTAATTGTTATCCTATTTATGGCTCTATAATCTTTTCATAATCTCCAATTACCTCCCTTTTTTTGCTAACACCACTAACACTCCACAACGACTTATTCTTTTCTTTATTATACCTTGATCAAGTAACTCTTACACTCACCTAGTTTTCTCTTTATTCTCCCGGGGAGTCATTTTATAGGCATCTTTATTAGGCAATGATTCCCCTGGCATAAAGTCTATTTGGTGACTTATTGGTCTCTGTGGTGGGAAAACTCTAGGTGAACTGTCACACACAATGTCTTTAAATTTCTCCAAAAGTTATTGTATCTCCTTAGGTAAGGGTGTTGGCTCATATATACAAGTACACATAAACAAATACAAAAGAATTGTATCAACATAATAAACTCAACCAGATTCATAAAGATTCAACACAGGATACATTGATTAACAAGAAGGAAAAAGAAACAAAGGCACAATCCCCATGAGTTATTAAGAGAAAACATGCGAAGGTGAGATAGTATTCCCCAAAATAAAAAATATTACACTATGCACTCCTATTCAACAAGCCATAGAGTCTATTTCTAAGAAAATAAAAATTCTACAAATATTATAGAGTATTTCTCAAACTCATTGTTCACAGAAGTCCAATGTTCAAACCTCTTTAAATAAAGGGCCTAATTTTTTTTACAATGACCCTCGATTGATCCAATAATTTAGAATCATTAGAATTAGTCATAATCAACTGGCATACTAAATAATTAGGCATGGGTCCCTCGATCTCCCATGCTGAGCTAAACTGTGTCATTTTGGTTGGCTAATTGTAGCATGATCGCCAGCTGGGCTTAAATGACAAACCATGGTGTCTTAGTTCAAGGATTACCATGATTACAGAGACTAAAAACAAGTATGTTATGGATAGCTATTGAAATTTTTTCTAGCTATAAGAGTTTACATGCACTAGCATATTCCCTAAATATGGACTCGTGGGCCCCTTGGGACATGGGCTTCTGCAGGGACACATGTCGTGGTGGAAGAACTTGGAGAGGAGATGGTCCTTACAAAGATTTGTGAAATCCTAGCTAAATGAAACATGTCATCCCTCATCGAGGCTTTATTAATGTGAATGCACTTAATGTGTGGATGTAGGTGAAGCTTGTAAATGAAGGTAGTGAGGTTGAAAGTTGTAGGAAAGGTTTACAATATTTGGTGACTTTCAAGGGATCTCAACATTCTAGGAAATAAACCTTGCGTCTATGGAAGCATGAGAAAATACCTTATTAATTTGGCTAGAGAGTCTTCTCACTTCAAATTTATCTCATCATTTATTTTGATTTATCTCTTAGAAGGCAACCACTATTCTCGAAATACCTACAAGAAGGGAAAAAGTTAGAGGTTTCCTTGGGGAAGAAAAAAACATTAATTTGATAATGTAGGTAAAAATAGAGGGTTCATGTCCCAAAGAAGTCTTTCTAGAAGAGGGGATGTAATGAGGAGAGAAAATAAATAAAAATTACAACAAAGTTAGTTAAAAATAATAATTAAGTTAATTAGTTATTATCTAAACCAAAATGACGAACCAGGTAGCCATAGAGGAAATGAGTACAACTAAGGTTAAGAATGAGTGGATGCATTCATCTCTATCCTTGTAACATAATTTTATGTTTGATACCCCATAATTTAAATAAACAATACAAATTAGGAAAAAGATAAATCATGTAAAAGAAAGAAGTTAGTTTATCTATAGATTCTTGTGTGTGCAAGGAATAAATCTTTCCCCTTATTAAGATGATGAAAATTGTTTCTCCTATCCGCTAGGATACATAGATGATATTTGTCCCATGACCAACTAGATAGAATCCTTTCTACCAGTCAGGCATCCATAGCCCCAACAAGGTTGTCTCCTTGAAAATTGATAAAAAAATTCTACTACCAGTCAAGCGTTCATAGTCTTGGTAGATTTTTTAGGATATCATGAACTTGCACTTTTACATTTTAACTTTATTTTTTTTCCCTTATTTCTTACTTTTGTATGCACGAATGACTATGATGTCATTCCTCTAAGCTTATTGCCAAGGTATTAGAAGGATAATCTCTAAGTTTTCACCTACCATACAATATAAGAACATCTCATCAATCATTAATATGGGTAGTTAAATGTGAAGCATGTAAAATATAGCCAGATAACACTACTTTTCATGAAATGAAAAAAATCAATGCTAAATGCCACAAAACATGTGCTAGTATAGTAGGATATAAAATATAATCATTCATTTTAAGCTAAAAATAAATGAAATATATTTTCTAGGATCCAAAGTTGTATAGGTCTTCTATAATTGCACAATCAATAGCCAAAATTTGTGCTCAAAGACAATGAAAATAGAAAAATGACAATTCTTGGCAAATAATCAGGGTACTTTTGCAAATGGAAGTTACATTTTCTCATTGGAAAAAAATTCCTTACGTCTACAGAGGTGGTCACTTACTCTATAAAAATAAAAATTTTATGAATGGTAGCACAAGGTATTTATTAGAAGTTGAGATGCATATGAGTCATAATTTTTCATTTAGCTTAGAAACATGGATACATAAGTAAGGTTGAACAACCTATTTCCATTGGAGCCTTTCCTAGGGAGAATATATGAAAATAGGCTAGCAAATTTAATAGGAATCGATGATCGCTTGGTCCTCACTACCCTTAAATGGGTGGTTGGTGATGATTTTCTACATTGCAAGGACCGCTAACAGATTTTGTACATTGTGAGGATTTCATATATTGTCAATGAGGCACATTATGTTTTGAGATGAGAAAAACCATTATAGGATATTTAGGATCTATTGCACCTATTATCTTAAACCAAACAATATTGTTTTGGGCCACAAGAGATAAGTATAAAACATAACAGTTGTGACAGGGGTGTGCTTACCATAGAGGGTATAAGATAGGAGAACTACTAATTAGAAAAAAGTTAGTGTCTTTGATAAAACTACAAATGACCGCAATAAATCTTTGGCCTTGTCCAACGCATGAGTTGAGGCACATTATTTCTTCTAGAAAATTTATTTGTTAAACTTATTGAAACATACCTAGATTAATATACTTTATACAACAACATTTTATCTTGAACAACTTATATACCATTACACACAAATTTATTGATTTGTTGTGTTTTTCTTCTTTAATGATATTACAAGTATAGCATAATGAATTACAGTGAAAGAATTTATAGAAACATCAAAGTGGGAATATTAAATTGGTCACTCAATTTGGATATTAAGATACTATAAAGGACCAGCTATTATATTGCTTATTGAAATTATTAAATAATTAAAAAAAAAAAAAAATATTAAATGCAAAATTATCATACCTATTCATTTGATGTCTCAAATTCTTTCTCAACCTCTAGGAATAGTGATAAAACATATTATCTTTCTTACTTAATGAATGATGTCAATCTCCTCAATCAA
Source organism: Thuja plicata (assembly GCA_018584345.1). Lineage (NCBI taxonomy): Eukaryota > Viridiplantae > Streptophyta > Pinopsida > Cupressales > Cupressaceae > Thuja > Thuja plicata. The sequence goes on from MU228107.1 coordinate 433,122, forward strand.
CAATTTAAATCACAATCTTTTTCAATACTCAGTCTCAGTTCTCCATATAAATTTTTGCATTGATCACTTCATACATTTTACATCACACTGTGTATAAATCCATGAAGCCAATAATTCTTACCATAATTTTTAAATGTATACAATATTTAAATAAAAATATAAAGATGAATTAAAAATTACTAATGTTTTCTTCCTATTCCAAGAAGATGGAACCCATGAACTACAATGGTGAGTAAAAACATCACATATTTAGTTACACCCATCCACCATTGAACTAGTTTTTCATCTTTCATAGTTGCAAACATACTCTTTATCTCATTAGAGTGATTCAAAATTCTTAATTGAACAAGTGCAAAAATGGTTTGGACTCTGATACCATATGTAAAGCAAAGGTCATTGCTAGATTAATTATTTAATAGTGATAAAGATGATTTATATAGGATACATAGTTTACATAAGTTAATAAATATTATAAACTGCATTGATTAGAATGTAATACAACTATTAATGTTTTTGATTAAATAAAATAGGTTTTACAGGGTTCCTAAAACCTGACACATAGTAAGATAATGAAAAGTATGCCCAGAAAAAAGTAACAGATCAACAACATGGAACATGCATCCGTAGGGCCAAAACAAAAACAAAATAAGCTTCTAAAAAGTAAAAAGCACAAGGACAACAAAAATAACCAGGGCCACATTCAAGATATGTCCACCATCAGGCTGGCCGCCATGGCCTCCAGGAGCTCCATCTTAGCAAAAGAATCCTTGATCTTCTTGAGATCAGTCAACATATAATTTTCCTTCTTATTTTTAGCACTGGCCCTAGTCCTCTTACCAGGACCCTATTATGTCTTCTGCTCTTTTTCCAAGACCCATTAATACAAATATTAATGTTACTATTATGTGAACAATAACAGTATCGCTCAAGTTAAAATAAAAGAAAACTAAAAATCTCTAAATGCAAGAATGAAAGGATACCAATGAAAATGTTCTATTAAGTACCCCTGAACAAATTAATGTATCTATCACAAATTTAGCAAAGAATAAAAACCAAGTGGGAGAAAACTCCTCTCAAAAAGAGAGGAAAATAAATACAAGAGATTATATGTGACAAGAATTATAAGACTCACCATGTCCCCTAAAGTATTTATTTGAACGCATAAATAAAAAACAATATCTCACCCTAGGATAGAAAGTATGAGATGTTGTATCCTACCCATTATAAATTAGTGTGAATACCAAAGGAGAATGCTAGAGACAAATACTAATGATTATCCAAGAGTGACAAATATTTTTCCTTCCCTTGGGAATAAAAATTAAAATGGATAATTTAAAAATGAATTACATAAAACAAGATGGAAGGAATAGTCTTATGTTGTGTGACATGGAAGACTGCTCAACTAGTGACGTGTTTGAATTAAAAGATGTCAAATTAACTAAATAAATTCTATACAACTATGAAGACATCTAATTAAAAATCTTTGGAGGTATTGAAGATGAAATGATAAGAATGTCTTATTTTTCATCAAAGAGGAACTGGTGATTGATAAACATGTCCCCATTTTTTTCAATTGCTGACTTAACAAATAACCTTACAATATTTGGCAAGAAGTCACCCCAAAAATTTAAAAATGTAAGGTTGCTATGAGCTTGATAAGTTTAAATAATGGGAACTATACATGAGATGATTACAAGGTCATTAAGAGTAAGAAAAGATCAATCTTGAGACGGTTTATCAATGTGAGGAGTGTGAGCTAAGAGATAATCCTTTGATCCATCATGATATGAAAGATATAGTGATATAATAAAATGTCTGGAAGTTATCATCAACATAGGCTATACAATCTACTTATGCAAGGAGAAGAAAATGATATACTATAGGATCCTCTAAAAATAGAGAGATACGATGGTATCCAAAGATCTCCCAAAGGTCAGCCCAAAGTGTGTGGGGAAAATCAATGTCTAAAAGATAATACAAAATGTCTTTATTAACACTACAACTAGTCATTATTAGCATTAGTGATGTAAAAGGAAAATGGAAATTCAAGGGTTCTTCCTCTATTTTGGCTAAGGGAAACGTAAAATTCCCATGAATTTATCATTCTGCTTATGTACCAAAACTCCAAAAATATAGTTATTATGGTAAAAATCCTACTTTGCAACCTCTGAATACCAATGAAAATGATATCAACCTCAATGTCAAAATCCTTATGGGGAAATATATTCTATTGTAAAAGGGTTCATCTATTTGTTATAGTGTGAACATAGAAAAGATTATTAATGATACCATGGATGGTCATTATTCACTACTTTTTTGGATTGTCTAACAGGATAATACCCTCAACAATAGAAGTGTGAATAACCTCAATAACCAAAGTGTTGAAAAAATTATTTCCATGACTCCAGATCTAGCCAAAAGGGTTAGAGATCTAAAAGAGGATCATGAATGAAGAATTAGGGTTTTGGAGGATGACATATCTAAAGTTCATAAAAAATTAAGGGTTTTTGTGGCAATCAGTGGCACTTCTATGGAAAACAATTTAGATTAACTTAGCAAGGATGCATGGGATAAGATAATCAATGGTATATCAAAGGGCGCAGTTGATTCTCTCGCTCTAAGTCTTAAATCAAAGAAGTATATCAAAAATTATGAGTTGACCTCTAATTCTCTTACTGAACATACCACAAGACTTTGCAACAAGGGCAAGGGTGTTACACTAATTGATAATGTGGCCAATAGGGTTCGAATTTGAATTGATGAATTAATAAAAAAGAATGAAAGTCTGCTAAAATTTGTATAAGGTTTCTAGGTTGTGGTCGTATTTGTTTGGTGTTGTTTCTTTATTGTGATCCTATGTCTGGTTCGTAATCAGTTTCCTTTTTGGACTATTTTTCTGTGGAATAGTTTTAGGTCCCTTCAAAATATATTTTTATTTAATAAAAAACACTAGAACTAGTCACTTCTACAATATGGTCATTGGTGATCCTCCAAGAATACTTACCCCCTTGCTAGGGATAGATGAGGAATGAGTCCATAAAAATAAGGAAGAATATTTAGGCACCTAATATGTGTTAGGATGTCATTTTACCAAGACTCATACTTGCTCATTATTGGGCTGATAGAGAAGGATAAACACACAACCTAATGATAACTTGTCAAATGAAATTTAATCAAACCCAAAAATCCATACTAGATATAAATCAGATCAAGTAAAACCCTTCCCAACAAAAAATTCAACCTAAGTGCCAAAAAAGCCAAGTAATTGATAAGATGGTGAAAACCCAAAAATATGAATAGCTTATACGTTAGCCAAAATCTAAAAAAAGTCCATGTAAGATCCGAAGAGTTGTGAACCACCAGTCCATCTCTACGTAAATCATGAAAATGAGAGATATAGGAGTAATGTTATGAGCTTATAAGTTGAAACTAAAGATCCAAGTTTGAATATGTGTAGCCAAAAATTAGAGTTGAATTTGATTATTAGTCTAGTATAATTGAGAAGTGCTAAGAACCAAATTTCCTGCAATATCTTGTTTTATGAATTTGGTCAAAAGTTATGACCATTTTTTTTGAAAATAGGTAAGAAATTAAAAAAATGGTCATTATTACATGTTTATGCCACAAAGAATATTCCCTGAATATTTTGGTCACCTAAAAAAAATTGTCATACTTGAAGAAGTTTTCAGAATATTCTTCACCTTAGTAGAATATGCTTCAAAGGTGCAAAATATTTTACCCCTCAAAAGGTACTTACTTGTTACTAGAATATGCTTTGAATCTTCATAAAAATTAGAGAAATGTGCAACCTCATTTTTTGGATAAGCAATTTTTAAAAAATCTACAGTTTCTAGACAAGTAATTAAAAGAGAGAAATTTTATTTATTTTTTTCTTTCGTAAATAATAGGCCTAATTTTATAAATATTTAGGCAAAATTTTAAAAAACTTGAGCAAAAAATTGAAGACTCAGTAATACAATATCACTATATATAGATGTAGATCAATAAATTTTAGCAAAAATAACACATGTCCAAAGACAAGAAGTTTGTTACAAAAAAAACATTTTCTCAACTTCTCATTTTTTGGTAATTTGAGAGTTTATATTTATGTTGTTTAGCATTCTAAACACGATGGTCAAGCCAAATTGAATTCAAAATGCACTCAAAATTCTCTTCAATTCATAAGTCAAGTATCATTTGCAAGCACACCACCTATCACAAAGAAAAATCAAGCAAGAAAAAATTCCTCAACACAACTTCTTGAGAATTTTGTATTGATTGTACAAAAATATATTTAGTCACATTTACAATACATAATAAATTTCTTTATAGAAAGCAAAAAGCCCTAAAGCTGAAAAGAAAACAAAAGGTCAAATAGAGGTAAATTAAGCTAGATTACGTTTAATTAAAGTCCCACAAAGTGAAATTATGCTAAGTAATACATATGTATACATGTGCTCAACAATGCATGAACATGTGCATAAATATGTAACATAACAATATACAAATATACATGATGGAACAAATGTGCATGCTCTAAAAAGTTTGCATCCATAGCTGTAGGTTTCCATTAAGATACATATCACATATATTTTTCATTTTCCCACCCATACTCCTTTTAGGAATGGATGTAAATCTCACAAACACTCTTCCCTTTGTCTCTTCTTATGGGCTGAAATTTCATTGCATAGCTTTCGATCATCTTTAACATCCCTATCAAGCATCCACCATCATTACAAAAGATTATTTTTTTAACAGGGCATGCCTGTGCTCTTTGTTCTCTCATCTAGAGCAGCTTTTTTCTTACATTAAGTTTTACTCTTCTCATACTTTAGAGGACATCTTGTGTTTTCTTTCATGTTTTCCTAAATTATTATTTTGTTTGTGAGAGATTCATTTGCACATGTGTACTTAACATGATTTCATATATGACATGTGATTATATCTTTGTATATACTTTGGTCAAACAGCATGTGCCCTAGTTGCTTTCAACTCTTGTCAGGCAATACATCCGTTCGTTACTTCCAAGGAGATTTGAAGTTAGCCATTATTAAATAAGTACAAGCCCTTTAAACAAAACGACGAGTTACGCATCTTAGCTCGAATCGTCAGCAGACCAGATAAAGATGCCTTCAAGTTTTCTTTCCTTCTTCAACTGCCCACATGCCTCGAAGAATCCACCCTCTAGCGTGAGCCCTCCGGAAGATGAGTCTGTACCGAAACTCGCAAGTAATTTCCCACCCTTGTAATTAGAGGTCTGAGCATCAAAGTATTCCAGAAATTGATTGACTCTGGTGCTGCGAGGGTAAGCATAGAATTGGAAGTTTACATGGTCAATGAAGCCACCATATTTATTCAAGAGGAGGCCATGGATATGAGATTCTTGCTGCACTGTACTAATCTCACAAGGAGCAATGGACGCCATGGATATGAGATTCTTCTGTTTAAGTTGTACGATTAATTGACCAGTACACTCGGCAAAAGTATTGGAATCGGTATAGTCGAAACGCTCATAGTCGATGTCAATCCCATTGAGATGGTTTTCTTTAATTATTTGTTACAGAGGGGAAGGCGATATATATCATACGAGATAGTGATTCAGTGATTGTTCAGAATCAATGACATTTGTGTCACATCGGTCGTGTTGGGGACAACGAATCTAAAAACCTAATCGATGGACACGGCAGAGCTTGACAAGTGGCGGCTCTTCCATTTTGGCCTCTTTAAATAGTAAAAGAATTATTTCACATATACTCTATTTAGATATCAAACACTACATTTCAATAAAAAAATATTTATTCTACTTTTTTTTTTTTGATGAATAGTTCCTTTCCATTAAAAAATTTCAAAGTTACATATTCACAAAAAAGGGGCCGGGGGATAAATAAAATCACCCCGCAG
>MU228107.1:444345-473417 GCA_018584345.1 Thuja plicata
GGCCGGAGCCATACTAAAGGCTAACCCTAATGAGATCCCGCAGTAAATGCGGTATGACAGATGGAAGGCTCAGAGCGGAAACACAGACAGAAAGTCGTACACATGAAAACCCTAGCAGAGCGTTTTTTCTCTACACGGACTCTTCAATTAAAGTGTTTGTTATTAAATGAATGGTTTAAAAATAATAGGGCTGGAATTTATTTTATTTGTGAGAGTTTCATGTGGCTGGTATGAGGCAAGATTCAATCTTTTTCTAAATCATGTTGTATTGGAAGTCATGTGTATACCTTTGAAAAAATGGATTTGAAAATAATTATTAATTATTATATTTAAATGATTATACTTTTTATCTAGACAATTAATCAATATCTATTAAATAAGAGGTTACATAATTAGAATAATATATTTTTTGGTAGATAAATAGTGGGATTAAGGCCTACTCCTGATCCAAACCCGATACTAGTACCATTTTGGGCCAAGCAAAGATTTGAATCTTAACTGCACCATTAACTGTGCAACCAACAAACGACTATACCATAATGTGATCCCCTCCTAATAAGAATAATATTATATACCAGTTTTGATTATTCATTTTTAAGAACATTTTTATAAGATTTCATTTATTTATATATATTTCTATATTATCTATTTTAAAGTAATATGTGAAAGTGATAGCTAGGAATCATATGAGAAGGTGACAATGGTCTCACATCGGTCTTGGTGTGGAGAATGAAGGAAATCCAAGACTCTAATGGATGGGTACAACAGAGCATGTCAAGCGGTAGCTCCTCCACTCTCACTTCTCTAAATAGTAAAACAACTATTTCACATATACTCTATTGAGATGACAATCACCATATTTTAATAAAGAGTATCTATTCTAATTTTATTAGTTAATTTTTATTATTAAATTAATGGTTTAAAAATAATAGGGCTAGAGTTTATTTTATTTTTGAGATTTTAATGTGGTTGATATGAGGTCACAAGATTTAGTCTTCTCCTAAACTATGTTGTATTGGAAGGCATGTGAATATCTTAAATCAATGGATTTGAAAATAATTATAAATATATTTTCATAAGATTTCATTTATTTATATATTTTTTCATATTATGTATTTTAAATTAAATTATTTAATTTAATTGAGAATTATTCTTTTTTTATTTTCTTTATGTTATGCATCTATATAAGCCCTCATTTCACAAGGTTTCTTCTTAGCTCATGTTATATGTTGTCAATTTATTAAAATGAGTTTTCACTTAACCATTATACTTTGAGAGAGATGATTATAATAGCGATGTTTGAAATAGGCATATATTTTGTAAGGTCTAGTGAATAAGTCAACTGATGGTTCATAATAAGTCATCTAAATTTATACTAAACTACTAACCTCAACATTATTTGACATTAAAGATTTTTTTCTTAAGTCATTATTATGCCAATGAGTTTCATATTAGTAGACTGATACATGATTTTCTTAGGTGAGACAAACTTTCTAAGAAATCCTTTATCAATTTGAAGTTCCGCAATCATTCACATTGAAACTATCACATATATTCAACCATCATATAAAAAAAATTTCACTTTAAGAATTCATGAAAAATGCATTAAGAAAAAGAAATATCATAATAGTAAACTAAAAGGTTTAATAAATTTATTCATCTATAATACATATTCAATACAAAAAAATTTATGTGAAAATAATAATGGTTACATATACACTATATTCAACTAGATGTCATACTAATAAAAATATTATTGTACAGTCATTGTATAGATAACTACATGACTTAAATCTAGGTTATTTATACATTAGGATGAAAATGCACAAAATTATGGTAGTGAAAATATATTAATAATAAGTTAAAATATGAATTATGTGTCAGTAGCATTTGTTCCTAGTCGTCGTGGACATACTTTGATCCTTAACGATCAATGTTGTAATTTAGTGACAAATTTTTTTCAAAAATACTTAGAAGTTAGAATTCTTATTTTATGTAATCAAAATTTGAGTTATTTCTCATCGATATAGATTGAACCCCTCAATCTTCTATTCAATCTACAATTCAAGGCCACTAGTATGCCCACAAAATTTACTCAAGATTGCTCATGTGCTCTTGCTCATTTTATTATATAATTTAACTTCATAAATAGTCTATGTTTTATTGGTTCTGTCTAACTATTATCTAATGAGATAATATAAAAATATTCACATTTACATGTTGTTCCATTGGATAAAGGATGAAGTACTTGTTCATTTAGATTATTTTGTAGTGTGAGCCTTTATACATCATCAAATTGTTTAACATATGAACATTTTAGTTACATGAGCTTATATTGCATAGAAATTTGCATTCTCCATATAATAATTCTAAACTTAGATCAAACAATTATATTATATCAATAAGGTTTCATTTTTACTATAGAAATACAAGGCTTTATTTTTCAATTGATTATATCCTACTATCTCTTTTATACATATTAATAATTTAGTATGTAGATAAATATATTTTTTAATATTAAATTTCTAGAATAGATAAAATGAGAGAGTGTAAAAACTCTTGCAAAGTGGCCATCAAGTGAAAGAAATGTGTCACAAGAGGAGTGATAAAACATAAAAATAAACTAACACCAAACCCATACTAGAACTAGAAAAAAATAACCCCCAAAAAAATAAAAAAGTCAAAATGACACCCAAAAGACCTAATGAATACTATGTGGGGGTTTCCATAATAGTTAAGATTGATAAAAAAAATGAAGTTTCTTCATAAGGAGGATAGAGGCTAAGTCATAATAGAAATCATGAATTGATAATATTATACTATTGGAAGAATTATGGTGGTGATGCAATACTCATTACACAAGCCGACCAAGAGTTGATATAATAACCTGACAAAATATGACATGATATGTGTTGATAAAACAACATGATACAACATAACATCATCAATCATGAAATCATACTTGAATGTAAATTTTTTCAGCTTGTTTTTGAATGTACTTAGATCTAGTCTTCATTTAATTGAATATAAAAAATTTATGATTATTTGGTGATTCATAAAATCAAAGATGGACTATAAAAGATGAAAATTTATTTATATACTTATAAAAAGTTAATTTTGATTTTAGGCCATCATAAAAATTTCAAGTATAAAGATTAACACCGAAATTCTAATTGTGAAGGCCAAAAGTTGTATTGGCTACAATTTTAAGGAATTTTCATAGGAAAAATATAAACTTTAGTATGGTCATGCAAAAAAATGGCCTTCAAAATGAAATTCACAAGTATCAAGGTTTGTGACCTTAATTGGGTCCTAATTTGATTATTTAATGATAATCAAATTAGAGAATTGACAAGGAAAGTTTGATGTAGAATATGGCCCCAATAGGATTAAAGTTATTTAGGAAAATTCACACTAAAGTAGGGACCCAAATAGAGTGTGATATTTTAAAAAGATACAATTTACTAGATTAGAGGATTCACAGAATCATTTTCATCTATATTATATTATCCCTTCTCCAAATATGAGAATCAACTATGTGAGTGATGTAGAATCCCAAATAGGAGAGAGAGAGAGAGAGAGAGAGAGAGAGAGAGAGAGAGAGAGAGAGAGAGAGAGAGAGAGAGAGAGTGTGTNAGGAGAGAGAGAGAGAGAGAGAGAGAGAGAGAGAGAGAGAGAGAGAGAGAGAGAGAGAGAGAGAGAGAGTATGTCTTTCTAGCTATTAAACTAAAATAAATCTTTATTGTATCATTATATGGAGAACTATGGTCTTATAGAAGTCTCTTTATTAAAGGGGATAGCCTATTTTCCCTTCTAGTAAGGAATCAAAGAGATTCTTTGTTGGACGTGAGAAACTAAGTTATTAGGCATGAGAGACACTAGTGTTTGAAGCTCTATTTTTAAGGCCCTAAATCATTGTGCACCTTTAAGAAATTTTTGAGGTAGGATCTTTAATAGGAAATGACAGGTGTTTGTTATGACGAATGGAAGGATGACAATATTTAAAATTGTGCTTCAAATATTGATACTAAAAATAAGTACTAGGAAAATTAACATAAAGAACATGCTAGATGTGGCATAGATATCTATATCTAGACTCATTATGTCTTTAGAATGATCTATCTCACTACAAACATATATATCAGGTTGAGGTTGACTAAATCTACCAAGATCAAGACAAATGAATTTTCTTAGAGAGGTAGCAATATCAGTCAAGAACTTCTAATAGGGCAAGGGAAACATTAGATTATCATTCCACATGGGCACATGAAGCATCATTTTGTCAAGAATGGAAAATTTACATGTATATAATTGAAATAATAATGAGGGTACATGAATTTACCAAGTGATGCTTAAGGATAACCTAAGTATCACTAGCCTTAAAAAAATGGAAATTAGAAAAAAAAAATGGCAATGCTTTCTACAACATCAAAATTAAGTTCATGTGTTGTGCAATGGAAAGTAACCCATTTACAAAGAATTCTTATGGAAATGGTTATCCTAATTAAATATCTTATCTATATAAAATTTGGTGACTACTTTTAGTTTAAATCAAATTTAAGGATGGGTAACACTATATGTAGTTGATAATTAGAAAGCTTACCAAATGGAATACATTGAAAATGAAGATTTGAATGTGCTTGTGCCATTCCTCAAAGTTTCTAAAGCCTCAAAATTGACATAAATTGATACATTGACAAAATTTATAACTATATAAATGATTATTAAAAAATTGAAAACCAACATAAAAAGTTACAAAATTGTTACACCAAGAATATGCAATGACATAAAAGTGATGAAAAGATTTGCATAACTACCATACAATAAGCATGGTTGAGCAATAGCGGAGTTGGTGTGGTTAGGATTTTTTCATCCATAGAGGAGGGAGATGAATTTGATGGAAAGAAAGATGACCCAGATCTCCCCCTGGGTGTCCTTGCCAGGGGTGCTCATTTTATCTTTTGTGACCTCCTTATTGTCTGTGTTCCCTCTTTCCCTAAGCTAGTTTGGTGCGCTTGGAAGGAAGGAGAGGAAAAGAATATGGTTGAGGAAGTTTTTCCTTCCTTTCCAATGGTTGAGAGATTTTACAGTTTATAAACTATGGTTGATTGAGAATCCAGGCTTCTTTATTTTGCCTATGATTGTGAAGACTAGTGTGAAAATATTGCATAAGATGTTTGTAGATGGGATGCATAGAGGCTAGGATTGGCTGTGGTATCTTCCCAGTATCCCTTGTAATGTGAGGATTTTATGCATGCTAGAACAGATAAGAGAGAAAGGATGGAAACATAGTGACAATGGTGCTTCTTTGGTCTCTTTAACTATTGAAACTATTGTGGTCTTAGACGTGTCTTCAAAGGTGACTTTTGGAAGGCATGTGAATTTTTTTAATGTGGTTATCTCTTGGTATTTGATGTTGGTTAGGTTTTCTCATCTTTGGAGTGCACCTAGTGATGCTTATGATTGTGCTATTACTAAAAGGAAAGTTAGTTTCTATATTAAATCTGGTAATGATTTTGAAGTGGCCTTCTTGGTGGAGACTTTGATGGTGGTTGCTGCTTAGTTTTGTACCATTATGATTTTGATTCATTTCCCTTCTAGGTCTGCAAAGACTACTTTAGGGTTTCTCTTTCCTCTTTATTTATGGTGGATTTGAGGTATACTTTTGGTAGGCTACGTCCATTGGCTTTTATATCTTTCCTAAATTTTAAGATGTCTATGGGAAGCTTCGAAAGAAGTATGGAACGATCCTATGACATGGTGTTTATAGGAATAACATTGATGCATGTTTATCTCTTGTCAAATCTGAGATTAATCCTAGTTTTAACATAGGATTTTGAGGTTTTATGGTCATTTATTCTAGTCTATAGTGCCTTAAGATTTTTTCCCCTACTTTTTGGAATAGGGATCTTGCATTTTTTTGTGCTCCCTACTCTATGTGAAGGCTCAAATATGGTTGGTATCTATGGTATAGTATGTTTGGACATGTTTGAACTCTTCATTACCTTCTTCCTTGTATCTAATAGATGTTATGGTGACCCTTCTCTATGGGTCTTCATCTTTGTTATGAGGTTTGGTTACCTAGTTTCTGGGTCTCTTCTATCATTGGATATTTTTTCCAACAAAAATAACAAAGAAAAGGGTGGGATATTTAGAATTAATCCTCCTTATTTCAAATGAGATGGGACCTCTAGGGCTACTATTTATCATGTTTTAGTTTTAGTGTATAGCTTGAGACATGTGTGGGAGTTATGGTGTCCTCAGATAGATGAGATCTTGACTGACTGGTGTGGGTTGATGATCTTGACAGGGAATGCCCTTTGTGGGTTGTGGATGTTGGATATTGCCCTCTTTGGGATGTGTATTTTGTAAAAATTAGAGACCCTTATATATGGTTTGAGGAGGCTTTGGAAAGTCCTTCACGGTCTATGGCTACTGGATAATATTGTGAAAAATCCTAATGGGTTGTGGAGAGTGGAGACTTACCTATTTGGGCTATGGATGTTTGGTGAGGCTTTGACTTCCCTTGATGAGTTATGGAGGTTTTTAGATACCTGGCATGTGATGAGGTTGTTGGATGTGGATTTTACTATCCTTTGTAATTTGTGGAAGTTTGCTGGTTTGGTTATCAGAGTGGCTTTCTCGTGCGGGGATTTGGAGTGCATTCAGCTACACATGGCTTCTTGGGCCTTCTCTCATACTATCTTTGAAGGATTTTACCATGGTGTGAAGGGATTCCTTTTTACTAGAAAGGGTATATGGATAGATTAGGGTCTCTTTATTATTTTAAAAATTTGTGAAGAAATTAACGAGACTCTATTTTATGCTATGTTTTTTTATGGATTTCCCTCATTTTGATATTTTATTATGGTGGAGGTTGCATGGTCTTGGTATTCCCTCTCAATCTTGCTTGTTTTCCATGATCTTTTGGTTTTATGTTAAAGCTTATATTAGCTCTATGCTGATTGGTGGCCAAATAGTTTCTAGAAGTTTTCAACGACCTAGTTTGGTTTTGGTTTGTTTATAATTGGAACTTGGTTTTGTTGGGGTTTATCCTGTTACTTTTTTCCATCTTTGTACCATATTACTGGATAGTTTTCTAGAAGTGAAGGTTTTCGGGTCCTTATTAAAACCCCTCAAGGTTGTGGGAGCCTTTTAAAACCCATTCTTTTTTTGTGGTAGCATTGCATGTCCTTGTTTTGTTCTACTCCACTTTCCATTGTACTTTGATATGTTATTTCACTTATTGTAAAAGGGATCAGGGCCCTTTCAATCCTGACCAACCTAATAAAAAGATACCATGAAAAAACAATTAAGAAAATCTTAAGTTTTATTATTTGATTAACATAATTACATGATTCCAACAATTAGGAGATATTGAGTAAAGATCATCTTATGCATTCATGTGTATTTACATGATATTTTGTAAAATTAAAAAAAAATAAAACATGACGGTATTAATGTCAAAAAGTTTAGTTTTTAGGATTTCAAGCATATGATTAGCAATGTTATACATCTAATGATGAGAAATAATTATCCTTACTAACAGTTATAATGAAAGGACTGAGAATTAAGAGAAAATAAATACATAAGCTCAAGTATCCAAATTTTAAGCATTTGTAAAACTAGACATTTACAAATTTTTCTTCAAGTAATAATTGCTTTAATCAAAATATTGTCCATCAGCAAAAGAAAGAACTGATATAGAGTGGTAAATGAGTTTACTAAATAAACTATAATTAGTTATATATATTGATCTTTCTTTATGCTTTATCTTTCTTTTATGCTTTCTTGGTTCCTTTGTGCATTTCAATTTTTGGGGTTTGGATATTACAACTCCAAATCATTAGAGACTTCCTCAATTGATTTGTTGATGATAAATGCAGGTTTCTTTGATTTTACTTATCATTTAGATGCTAAGATTTTGTGAGTTTCAACCTTGTATTTGAAGTCATACTTTTTGGAGTCACAGGTTGACTAGACAACTATACTCTCAAGAAACGTAAATTGGAAAACTTACAGAGCAACGTAGCTAGCAATGAAAAAATAAGAGAAATGTAAATCTTCATGTAAAACTCCATGGTACCTTGGGATTGCTGACTTTAACTCGAGAGGAGTGTGTTGGGATAAGTTTCAAGTAAAGTAAGGGGAGTATTGTTTGTCTTATTTTGTCTTTTTTTTTTTGTCAATACATCTTCGGCTCCATGTATTAGATGATGTAAATATTAGCATAGTGAGTTAATTTCTATGTTTATTTTTCTTGACAGCCTGTCAGAGGAAGTATTTATCTAGAAAATGTTCAATGCCTGTGATTATAATAATTTTTTTAATCAAAAAAACTTGTCGGTAATGAAACAACTTAACTGATTACGTCTTTTGTCACCTTGTAAAGATTCTTTATAGAGATGGGTTGTTGTCAGAAACCCAGCACCATAGATGACCTAAACTTGCAACAAAAATATCATTTATTACATAATTTCACATAAATCTAACATTGGAGAACTCTTACTCATGTCTCCCCTAGGCTTAAATTCTAAGGAAGCCTCTCTAAAATTCCATTGTTAAATTAGTTTCAAAATTTGAATTAAAGTCTAGGATAAGAGTACATAACTATTAGATTTCATTAAAATTATTTAAGCAATGAATTTCATTGTTGCATTCTTAGATTGGCCATGGTGTAGGATTTCTGACAATAATTCATCTCTATAGAGATTCCTTACAAAGCTACATAAAATTTAATCTATTAAAAATTAGGTTTTGTTGCTAACAACTCAGATGGATAGTACAGACACTTCTTTTTCTTGAAAATTTCATTGTAGAACAGGCTTTGGGTCTTTCCGAAATACGTGCCTACTCTGAAAGATTATCAAAATAAATGAATCTAGAAACTCACTCTCTATGCTCATATTGGTGTCATCTAATGTATATTTATTTCATAAAATAATATAAGAATATTATTTTAAGATATGAATATGAATTCTACTTTCTAGTATTTTTTGACATTTTAATGATGGATTATGAAGTGTGCTCTGAAATGATGATAAAATTTAAAATACAATCAAATCAAAAAAAATATCAAACATTTAAATATTATAGTGCTTAGATTTTGTTATTGAAATGTATTTATAAATTTTTTATTTACAGTCTAGCAAATGTTCAATGCCTACGATGATAATGACATTTCTAATCAAACTAATTTGTCGATAATGAAATAGATTAACTGATTAACTTTTTTATGGCTTAGTAAGGAATCTTTATAGAGATGGGTGGTTGTCAGAAACCCAACACTATAGCCAACCTAAACTTGCAACAATGAAATTTTTTTCTTACGTAATTTGACATAAATCTAATAATTGAGAACTCTTACTCATGTCTCTCCTAGGCTTAACTTATAAGGAGACCTCTTCAAATCCCATTGTTAAATTAGTTGCAGTATTTGACTTAAAGTCAAGGATCAAAGTACATAATTATTAGATTTCAATTAAAATTATTTAAGCAATGAATTTTATTGTTTCAGTATTAGGTTGGCCATGGTGTAGGATTTTTAAGAACAATTCATCTGTATAGAAATTCCTTAGAGAGACACATCAGATGTAATCTGTTAAATATTAGGTTTTGTTTCTGAAACTCAGATGGATAGTATCGATACTTCATTTGCTTGAAAATTTCACAGCATAACTGACATTGGGTGTTTGCTAATTATCTACCTACTCCGACAGATTGCCAAAATAAATGAATCTAGAAACTCACTCACTATGCTCATATTGGCATTATCTAATGTAGATTTAAATTTCATAAAATAATATAAGAATCTTATTTTAAGATATGAATTGGAATTCTATATATTTCTAGTATTTTTGACATTTTAATGATGGATTATGAATTGTGCTTTGAAATGATGATAAAAATTTAAATACAATCAAATCTAGAAACAATATGAAACATCTAAATCTTATAGTGCTTAGATTTTTTTATTGAAAAGTATATACAAATTTTTTTTTGAGAGTTTGGCAAATTTTCAATGCCTATGATTATAATGACATTTTTAATCAAACAAAGTTCTTTGTAATGAAAGAGATTAACTGATTATGTCTTTTATGACTTTGTAAGGAATATTTATTGAGTGGATGGTTGTCAGAAACCCAACACCATAGCTGATCTAAACTTGCAAAAGTAAATCTAATAATGGAGAAATCTTACTCATTTCTCTCCTAGGCTTAACTTTTAAGGATGCCTATCTCAAAATTCTATTGTTAAAGTAGTTGCACTATTTGACTTAAAGTCCAGGATAAGAGTACTCAATTATTGGATTTGAATTAAAATTATGTAAGAAATCAATTTCATTGTTGTAGTCTTAGGTTGGTCATGGTGTCAGGTTTCTGACAACAATTCATATTTATCTTTAGATTCCTTAGAGAGCCACATAAGATGTAATCTGTTAAATATTATGTTTTGTTGCTGACAACTTGGATGGATAGTACCGATACTTCATCTTCTTGAAATTTCATTGCATATAAGGCATTGGGTCTTTGCCACAAACCTTCCTTCTCTGAGAGAATGTCAAAATAAATGAATCTACAAACTCACTCACTATGCTCATATTGGCATCATCTAATGTGGATTTATTTCATAAAATAATATAAGAAACTTATTTTAAGATAGGAATTTGAATTCTATGTTTTCTTGTATTTGTGACATTTTAGTGTTGGATTATGAAGTGTGCTTTGAAATGATGATAAAAATTTAAATAAAATCAAATCCAGAAAAAATATCAAACATTTATATCTTATAGTGCTTAGATTTTGTTATTGAAATGTATTTATAAATTTTTTGTTGACAGTATGGAAAATGTTGAATGCCTATGATGATAATGACATTTTTAATCAAACAAAGTTGTTGGTAATGAAACATATTAACTAATTACGCCTATTATGACTTTGTAAGGAATCTTTATAGAGATGGGTAGTTGTCAGAAACCCAACATCGTAGCCGACCTAAACTTGAAACAATGAAATTCATTTCTTACATAACTTGACATAAATCTAATAATGGAGAAATCTTACTCATGTCTCTACCAGGATTAACATCTAAGGAGGTCTGTCTCAAAATTTCATTGTTAAAGTAGTTGGACTATTTGACTTAAAGTATAGGATGAGAGTACTCAATTATTAGATTTCAATTAAAATTACGTAAGCAAAAAATTTCATTGTTGTAGTCTTAGGTTGGCCATGGTGTAAGGTTTCTGACAACAATTCATCTCTATAGAGATTTTTTAGAGAGCCACATTAGATGTAATTTGTTAAATATTATGTTTTGTTGCTAACAACTTGGGTGGATAGTACCAATACTTCATCTTCTTTAAAATTTCATTGCATAATAGGCATTGGGTCTTTACCAAATACCTACTTGCTATGATAGACTGTTAAAATAAATAAATCTAGAAACTCGCTCACTATGCTCATATTGGCATCATCTAATGTAGATTTATTTTATAAAGTAATATAAGAATCTTATTTTAAGATACGAATCTGAATTCTATATTTTCTAGTATTTTTTGACATTTTAATGATGGATTATGAAGTGTGATAAAAATTTGAATACAATCAAATATAGAAACAATATGAAATATTTAAATCTTATAGTTCATAGATTTTGTTATTGAAATATATTTATAAATTTTCTATTGTGAGTCTCAAAAATTTTCAATGCCTATGATGATAATGACATTTTTTATCAAACAAAGTTGTCAGTAATGAAACAATTTAACTGATTACATCTATTATGACTTTGTAAGGAATCTCGTTAGAGATGGGTACTTGTCAAAAACCCAACACCGTAGCCGACCTAAACTTGTAACAATGAAATTTGTTTCTTATGTAATTTGACATAAATCTAATAATGGAGAAGTATTACTCATGTCTCTCCCAGGCTTAACTTCTAAGGAGGCATCTCTCAAAATTCTATTGTTAAAGTAGTTCCACTATTTGAGTTAAAGTCTAGGATAAGAGTACTCAATTATTGGATTTCAACTAAAATTACGTAAGCAATTAATTTCATTGTTGGAGTCTTAGGTTGGCCATAGTGTATGGTGCATGACAATAATTCATCTCTATAGAGATTCCTTTGAGAGCCACATCAGATATAATCTTTTAAATATTATGTTTTGTTTCCAACAACTCGGATGGATAGTACTGATACTTCATCTTCTTGAATATTTCACTACATAACATGCATTGGGTCTTTGTGAAATACCTGTCTAGTCTGACAGAGTGTCAAAATAAATGAATCTCAAAAACCAATCACTACGCTCAAATTGACGTCGTCTAATTTAAATTTCTTTCATAAAATAAGATAAGAATCTTATTTTAAGATAGAAATTTGAATTCTATATTTTATGATATGTTTTGACATTTTAATGATGGATTATGAAGTGTGATCTGAAATGATCATAAAAATTAAAATGATGAAATGTGAGTAGGTGGAATAATCAAAGTTTTTTAAAATATTATAGTTTTAGTTTAAAATTTCTCTTACAATTAAGTCTGTATTTACTGTGGGGGACTCTGAACATGTTCATTTGGCAAATTATTATCACTATGCATTGAAAGAAAGATAGAATGCCTCGAAGCTGGAATGATGAATAACAAATAGTCATTTTCAATGAAAAGAATAAATTAATTGATTGATGTCACCCAGAAAAGGCAAAAAGGGTAACTGAAACAAAAAACTATTCATGAGCAAAACAAAAACTAATATAGAGTTGTAACTTAGATTTGCAAAATACTTTCTAACCAATGTAGACACCTAAAATTGACAAGGTGTATCTTAAAAATTCAAAATTGCAAATATCAGCCAATTGCCCCAAATCTCATCAAATGCATTAAAATGGATGAAATCAAATAATTAAATTCAACCCTAAAAGGGATTAATCAAATTATGCAATTGATTTTAAAACAATTAATTGTATGGTTTAAATCAAAAGAATCAAATCGAAACCATTCACCCTTACATGGATAAATTAATTAAATGAATGAATTATATAATTCCTAATTTCTTTGAGGACAACCAACCAATTTTCCCTCCATTTGAAAACACCTCAAATCTTTTTACTCAACCAAAGCTTGATCATGATAAACTCACTCTACCCCCTACCCTTGGGAAATTGCTATAAGTACAAGCCATTTTCTTTGTGTTTGGGATCCAAGAATTTCAAGAGAAAATCATCCTTATTATAGGCATTTGGAGAGCATTTGAGAGCTTTTGATAGTATTTCAACATTTAGATTATCATATTTAGAAGCATTTGTTGGTTTTATAGCATATCTTGGAGCATTTGAGTTAGATTAGAGCATCGTTTATCATTTTCTTCTCGTTCTAGGATTGTTCTTGAAAGAGATTAAGACTGAGAGCTCTCTTAACAAAGCTTAGATAGAGAACCATGAGATGTCATGGGTTTAACTTCAATTCTTTGATTAAATAGCATTTTATTTCCATAGAGTTGTTGTTATTAATCCTAATTTCATGAAGGTGTTAATCTTACACAGACAAATGGCGCCCACCATGGGGCTTTAGGACTCATTTCTAACATTTTTATTTTGATATTTTGTGTGTTTTGCATTATTCTTTGTGTTATTTTGCAGGAAAATAGGAGAAGAGCCACCTACAAAGTATTCAGAGCCGCCTGTGAACAATAAAATGCCACGTACAGGGTTTCTTTCGTCTCTATCTTTCTTTCTTAAGCTGCCTGTTAGATAAAGTGTGCTACCTGGGAGATAAAGTTTGCCGCCTGGAAGATAAAGTGTGCCACCTGTGAACTTCTAAGAGCCACATTCCAGCAATATTTGACAGCATTTTATACGTTCTGTGCCGCCTATCACTTTTATTCAGCCGCTTATGGATTTTCCTGAGCCGCCTTCTAAAATTTAAAAGTTGCTTTGAAAGTTTTCATTTATGCGTAGTAATAGTTAAATGTCACCTATTAGCTGTTAAATGCCACATAGGTCTTTCTTCTTTAAATCAAGTTTTTAATGATCTACTCGCTGTTTTGACTCTCTATATTTTTCTTTGCTGCAGATGAAAAATTACCTAAAAGTCCAGAAAATAGAGAAACAAGTCACAAGGCCTAGCAAAGAGGTGAGAATTAAGGATAAAAATGATAAGAAAATACATGCATCAAATCTATTAGAGAGTTTATTTGAAGAAGAACACCTTTATGATCATTACATTAAAGTGTTTTTTTCTTATAAAAGAAAATTTCTCACTCTTTGATTGATTTTCATGCCTAGTTCTTCAAAGCTTTGATTTGACAAAATTTGATTAAAAGAGATTTTAGGAGGGAAATTGTCATTTTATTTTACAAGTTTTTCTTCACTTTGTCTCTATTCATGTTGAATAACTTGTTGGAGGAGTTGGAGTGGGAACGATCGCCACTAGGTGAGTTGAAATAATCCAAATCAATCAAAAATGTTCCTAACCTTTCCTAGCTTTGAAAATGAGGTATTTATCTTGACAAGCTTGCATTGATTAAATTGTGGCATTTCGTTTAAATCTAGTAATTAGGAAAATCCTTCTAATTGTCTAAATTGAACAAGCATTAGGCATATACTCTTCACTTTTCAAAGTGAATCAGAAAGCCAAATGTGCAAAGTCAATTTAGTGCAAAGAAAAGGATAAGGAATTGAACCACACATCTTAATTCTAAGAACCTCCTTGTCAAGAGGTTAAAAATGAACAATTTTTTCTTGAGGTGTTGGGAACAAAAGAAGACAATAGGGATATGTTCTTCACTCTGAGTGAATGAGATTCCCAAACTTGTTGAACTAAGTTCAATTTTTGCTTTGCATATACATGCTCGATAGAATAGAGATTTAGAGGGCCTACCTCCCGAGAATTCCTTTACTAAGGTAGTCAGAGGGAACGACCCAAAGTGGGAGATATTTGCCTTTTTTGTGATATCATTCAACCCACGATAAATAAATGTACTTTACCTAAATTAGAAAGTGACTAAACCTTGTGCAAGCCATCCTCACTTCCTCTAGTAGTCCTTCAGGATTACACAAAATCATACTTTTGTGCGTGTGGGAGGCCCGCAAGGGGGTAAAGGATCTTTGCAAGATTTAGAATGAAAGTAATTTGAAACCTTGATAAAATAGCAAACCTACCTTTCTTGAGCCATTGTTAAAAGCCAAATTTGTTTGACTCTAAGGTAGATTATTTGAAACAAATTCTTGTGCAAACCTATAAAAACATCTGAGAATATACACTTTTAGTATTGTTTTAGGGATATGGTACAATTTTGATGTGTGTGTTGAGCTTGTACTCTATTTTCATGCAAGATTCCTTTTTAACAAATCTGATCAAAGCCTTTAAAATTTTAAATCCAAAAAATAACAAAAAAATTGATAAATTCAACTTTGATTAGTAAAGCGTCGCGTACCAACATTTTAGTGTTGCGTACAAACAAAACTAGTCTACTTACAAATCTTAACACGCTTCCTATAAACATTCAACAACTGCATAACCCACTGGAAAGTGTCACGTGTCAACAGTCTAAAACTGCGTATCAATAGGCAAATGCCGCCTGCTAGCTATAGAGTTCCGCGTACAAGAATTCTAGTGACCATGTACAAACAATTAAAGGCCACCTACACACATGAAAGAGTCAACCAAAAACAAAGAAAGGGAAAATAGTGGATATATACTGAGGGTTTGAAAATAAGAAAATTCTATTTTTGGATACCCTTTTGGACATTTGACCTCTGTGTATACTCAACTGGATCAGAATCCGCCATTATTGGATATTTTGCAAAATCATCCATGGATTGATTACTTAAGTGAGATAAAAGCCTAGGCTCTTTATTTGATCTATGTTAATGCCAGTTTTTACTTGATCTCAATACATTAAGGCTACCCTACAACCAGACAAAGCTTACCTAAGGTAAGAGTGTCCTTTTCTGGGTGATCCTTTTAGTTCTTCAAGACCATTACAACAACCCGTCAAGGAAACAGAACCAACAATGTCTTTCCCATTTGGCCATATAGATCCCGATCAAATCAACCATGTAAACAAGCATATGTACAATAATGGAGGGGGAAATGTTGACCCTAACAACAAAGGATCCAACAAAATTCCCAATAGAGGAGCAAACATTCACCCTAACAATCAAGGGTCAAACAATAACAACAATGAGGGCAATATTGACCGTAATAATGAGGAGTTAACTGATGAAAAGGTTAATGAGGCTATGCAAAGTCATTTCTTCATCAAGCTTATAGACAAAGTGTTGGAAAAAGACAAGGAAAAGTACTTTTTAGACCTAGCACAAATAGGTCTCAAACTTCCATATGATTATGATGTCACCAAACTCAAATAAGAAGAAGTTGATGCTAATCCCATTGATGGTTCCATTTCTAACAAATGCTATCTTTTCTAAATATGATAAATATGAAGGAAAAACTGATCCCCAAGATCACTTAAGGAAATTTTATGCCTTAAGTCTAGAGTTCATGCATGACACAACTTACCTAATGAGGTTATTTCCTAGAAGTTTGGGAGGTATGGAAATGGAGTGGTTTTCAAAGTTACCCTTCGGCATTCAAACCTTTGAGGAATTGGCCTTTAAGTTTGTAACTCACTATTCCTATAACATCAAACATGAGGTTACAATGCTTAATTTGTGCAACACCAAACAAAGAGAAGGAGAGGGAGTCCTACTTTTCCTACAACGATGGAGAGTGGTATTTGATAGATACCCTCAAAGTGTACACTCGAAAAGGAGAAGATGGATATTTTTGTAAACAGATTAAATCATGAAATGAACTATCGATTAAGGCTACAATGTCCTAGCTCATTTCAAGACCTAATTGAGAATGGGATGACAATGGAAGAGGTATTGATATAAAGTGGAGAAATTAAACTTTACAAGGATAACAAGAATACCAACAACAACAACAACAACAATACCTCCAACACTAATCAAAATCACAATTCCCCTAACAACAACCGATTTTGGATGAAGAATAAAAACAATAAAGGAGTGGTCAACGATGGAGTGGTAGAGGCTAATACTTTAAAGTCCACCCCTTTCAATCTCACTCAAAACTCAGTTAAATCCAATAATGTGAATCAAGCACCCAAACTGCCCTTTAACAACAACAACAACAATAATAACTTTGGGAATAATCAAGGGAATTACAAACCTAAACCTTTCTTTGTAACTACACCCAAAAGGAAATTCACTAACTTAGGTGAACCATTGGAAAATGCATATAGGACACTTATTTCAAATAAACTTATTGACCTACCAAAGGCTCAAACCTATGAGCCTCAAATCAAGCCAAATTGGTGGAGTGAGAATAGCCATTGTGAATATCATAGAAATAGGGGACATAAGACCAATGATTGCATGCGTCTCAGATATGTGGTTGAAGATCTCATATAAAATGGTGTGATAAAAGTGGAAGGCCCTCAAAATAATGAAGATCACACAACCTTTAAAACTCCTTTCTATAAACATGAAAAAGGAGAATCTTCCAACTCAAACAATGGAGGAAACAGTGTGGATAATGCAAGAGGAAATAATAATGTTAACTTTGCTCATACTTATGACAATACTATCAATGTTGTTGTGATCAAAGATCAACCTATTCAAGAGTCCACTAATGACATCACAAGGGGGCAAGCCTTGAAGGTTACCCTACAAGGGGGTACTCCTATTAGGTTTGGCCCTAAAACACTGGATATTTTGTCTAAACAAACACCACCCACAACAAAGGCTTATAGTTTGGTAGATCAATTACAAAATAATCTATCACAAATATCAATTTTAAAGTTGTTGAAATTATCTCCTAATCACAAGGAGATTTTGGAAAAAACCTTGGTTGAGACCACTATTCCTATAAACTTGGAGGAAGACAAATTTTAGAACATGGTAGGGCATCTCATCGCCCCTCATTGTCTTTCATTTTTGGAGCAAGATGATATGTCTATCACACATCCTCAAAACTTACCCTTGCATATAGAGGTATTAATCAAACAACATAGGGTCAAGAGAGTTCTCATAGATGGTAGAGCTGGTCTTAATATTTGCACTTTAAACCTTGTCAAGTCATTAGGGTTAACCAAGTCTTCCATTGATCCTAAAAACCAAATCACCATTAAGGCTTATGATGAGGAGAAAAGATTTTCAAAGGGTATGATCATTCTACCATTTCAAGTGGGACCTATAAAAAAGGATACCATATGTCAATTCCTTGATATGAAATTGACCTACAACATCTTACTAGGGAGGCCATGGATACATGAAATGCAAGCGGTACCTTCTACATATCACCAATGCATAAAGTTTCCATTCATGGGGGAAGAGATCATGATTGGAGGAGATTCAAACCATTTCCAATATTGCAATGCTTTAAATCCAAGTAATGAATTATATATTCCTCATAATATCAAAAGAGTCATCCCTGATATTACCATGGAAGAAGCCAAGGAGGAAAGTCCAAAACCAACATCAAATGTTACATCGACTTCTAACCCTATCCAAACTAACTCAACTACATCAACTAAGGGAAAAGAAAAGATGAGTTATGAGGGTCCAAATTCAAATGATAATTCAGTTCAGACTTCAACATTGGGAATGGAAACTTCAAAACCCAGTAACGAGGAAAGGGAACAAACTAAGAAAGATCATTATGAAAAAATGAGTGATCTGATGAAGCAATTTGAGAAACAATACAAAATTAACTCAAAATGGGTAGGGGACTATTCCATTTCCCTATTTGATTTACCCACATCTCCAAGGACACATGGGAAACCATCCAAAGATCATCAACCTCATAAATACAATTCCCATTTTGTGAGGGAATATGACAAACAAGTAATGGAAATAGAGGATAATGAACTTTTGCAATGGCTTTACAAAGAGGATGATAATTCAGCTAATCCCAATGAAAGGACCCAACATATCAACATCCAAACTAATCAATATGGAAAAGGATTTGATATCATGAATAAAATGGGGTATAAGGGAAGAGGACCCTTAGGACTTTGACATAGAGGGTTGTTAGAAGCTATTGAACCAATTTGGAGAGTGAAAGAAGAGAAAGCTGGCATAGGTTTTGAACATAAAGGAGAAAGTTCAAGTCCCATGCATGATTTTCGTGCACACATCCATATGGTAGGTTGTGATAGTGAAGAGGATTCTAGGGATTATGTGTGGGATTCCTTTTCTAAAGAATCTTGTCATGACATAGAGGTTGATACCATTCATACTTATGCAACTCCTCCTAAAGTTGAGAATCAAGAACATGTGACCCAAAGTTTGACTTCAACTCAAACATCAAGTACACCTCAACAAGTCAAGGTAGAACAAACACCTCTTTAGACTCAATGGGTAGGTGAACCTTGGGTACATTTGTGGGTGGGAGATTCTAACTTAGTTTTTAATCCACATGCTTTCTTTCCCATAGAAATCTTATAGGACTCCGATGGAGAGGATTTTGATCCTTCTTCCATGGACCATCTTGAAGAGGCACATGTCATAGACCTTGACGATACAATGTATGAACCATCAAACAAAATCATGTCCTTAAATCCTTGAAATGAAATCCCATCCAATGAATCCTTGTCCTTAATACACCCCAAACTTATTGATTGGGACCTTTCCAAGCCAAATGACTTACTCTACTTCCCAAATGACAATGCAATGGCCTTATACCTCAATGCAGTTGAACCCAATTCTTTCATCAATGAATTCCATCTGGACACGATGATAAGGGTAGGTGTTCAACCTCTTAACCCAAAAAATGAAGAGAAAATATACAAAAAAATGAGAAGGTCTAGTGGTGAAAATCACCATGTGGCAATGCTAGACCCAAAAATAGTAAAAATAAAGGATGTTTTTGAAGGTGAAAACCCAACTATGGCACCTAAGGGAGAGAGTTTGGACACCTTACCAGCTCATGAAGATGAAATATCACCTATACTTATTGAACCCAAGGAAAAGGTTAACACTAGAACAGAAGAGGATCCTAAATTTATTCACTTGGAAACATCTTTGAGTCCCTTGGATAGAAAATAATTCATTAAAATCTTTCAAGAAAAATAATTCAAATTTGCATGGTCATATAGTGACATGCCTGGATTAGATCCAAGTTTCATAATGCATCATTTAAATGTGAAACCCGCGGTTAAGCCCGTCAAGAAGAAGTTGAGAAAAATGCATCCACATGTAGCCCTCTTAGTCAAAGTAGAATTGGGAAAATTACTCAAAGCAGGATTTATAAGAGTAAAAGTATAAGCCGAATGGATCTCCAACATTGTAATGGTTATCAAACATGATAAAACCATAAGCATTTGCATGGATTTCAGAGATTTAAACCTTGCTTTTCCAAAAGATGACTTTCCATTGCCTATCATTGATGCTATTATGGATCTCACTACGGGTCATTCTATGTT
The DNA here is from genome assembly GCA_018584345.1 of Thuja plicata. NCBI lineage: Eukaryota > Viridiplantae > Streptophyta > Pinopsida > Cupressales > Cupressaceae > Thuja > Thuja plicata. The sequence continues at coordinate 464,800 of MU228107.1, forward strand.
TTCACTTATGGATAGATTTAGTGGGTATAATCAAATTTGCATTGCACCTAAGGATCAAGAGAAGACAGCCTTTACATGCCCATGGGGTACATTTTGTTGGAATGCAATTTCCTTTGGTCTCAAAAATGCCAGAGCTACTTATCAAAGAGCAACGACTACCATTTTCCATGACATGATGCACACCTTTATGGAAGATTATGTGGATGACATTGTAGCTAAGTCACATAAAATAAAAGATCATTTATTCATACTTGAAAATATTTTTACAAGGATAGAACAATTCAAATTGAGACTCAACCCAAAGAAATGTGCTTTTGGGGTACAATCTAGAAAACTCCTAGGATACATTGTTTCAGCAAAAGGCATTGAAGTAGATCCTGAAAAAGTACAAGCAATAATAGACATGGAAATTATGAAGAATATTAGTCAAATGAGGTCACTTCAAGGAAGGCTTCAATCCATAAGGAGGTTCATTTCTCAATTGGCAGAAAAATGCCATTCTTTCACTAGATTACTATATAAAGACACCATCTTCACATGGGATGAGGAGTGTGATAAAGCCTTTACATTGTTGAAAACATACTTGATGAATCCACCTATCTTGATGTCACCTATTCAAGGAAAACCTTTGTTAATCTATATTTCAGTAATGGAAAAATCCTTAGGAGTTTTATTGGCACAAGAAGATGATGAAGGAAAAGAAAGAGCTATCTACTACTTGAGTAGAACATCGATCAAATATGAATTAAACTATAGCTTCATGGAAAGGGCTTGCCTAGTAGTGGTATTTGCCTCTCAAAAGTTAAGACATTATCTTTTAATGCATAAGGTAAAGCTCATAGCTAAAATTGATCCCTTAAAATACTTAACAAAATAGCTTTAACTGGAAGGATTGCAAAGTAGGTAATGGTGCTTAGTGAATTCAACATTGAATATGTTGATAGGAAAGAAATCAAAGGTCAAGTTATTGCTAATCAATTGGCTGAATATCCTCAAGAATCTACACATCCTATTCAAGTGGAGTTTCCAGATTCTGAAATTGTTAATGTGGAAGCTAAGACATGGAATTTATACTTTGATGGATCTTATATCCAAAATGGTAGTGGAGCAGGCATTCGTTTGATTACACCACAAGGTTACACAATCCCAAAATCTTATAATTTATTGTTCCCTTGCACCAATAACATAGCAGAGTATGAAGCTTTGGTCATAGGTATCAAGATGGCCTTGGAATGGAATGTCATAGAATTACAAGTCTATGGGGACTCTCAATTAGTCATCAATCAAGTTAATGATGAATATAATACTAAAGATGAAAAATTGATGCCTTACAAAAGATTGGTGGATGAGAGGAAAAAGTACTTTGCTTTGATTAATTTTGAACAAATTCCAAGAGACAAGAATAGAGCAGTGGATGCAATGGCTACTTCAGCATCTTTACTTCAAATACCTGATCAAAATGAAAAGTATGAGTTCTTTGTGGAAGAATTGGTTAAACTAGCACTTAACCTACCTGATACCCAAATTATTTTGCTTCTAAAAAGACATGACTCACCATGTTATGGATCAATTTATGCCTACCTAAAAGACCAAACCTTACCTATAGACCAAACTCATGCTCAAAAGTGCAATTTCATAAGACAAGTGGCTCGTTATACCATCCTTTCTGACACATTGTATCGTAAAGGTCTTGACAGAATGCTTCTTAGATGTCTAGAGGAAGATGAATATAAATTAGCTTTAAAAGAGGTCCACGAGGGGATTTGTGGGTCACATTCAAGTGGTTTAAACCTAGCTAATAAAATCCTACGCATGGGGTAATTTTGGAAAACCTTAGAAAGAGATGTTTGTAAGTTTGTGCAAAATGTCAATACCATGGAGACATGATCCATGCAGTGGCACAAGTGTTATACCCTTTTGTTACACCATGGCCATTCTATCAATGGGGTTTTGATTTGATTGGCATGATTTATCCACCTTCTTCAAATGGACACAAGTATATAATCACGGCAACAGAGTACTTCACTAAATGGGTTGAGGTTGTCCCTTTAACAACTGCAACAAGGAAGAAAATTTCCATGTTTATCCTAAATCATATCATTTTCAGATATGGCATTCCTCATGCCATCATCACGGATAATCGAAAATAGTTCAAAAATAAAGATGTTGATGAACTTTGTGACACATTCTATATTACACATCACACTTCATCCATTTACTATCCCCAAGGTAATGGACAAGCATAAGCTACCAACAAAATATCCTTAAAATCCTTAAGAGTTCCGTTGGCAAGTCAGGAAAAGATTGGCATCTTCAAATCAATCCAACATTATGGGCCTATAGGACTAGTATTCAAACCTCGACAGGAGCTACACCTTTTTCATTAGTTTATGGGGACAAAGTTGTTCTACCTTTAGAAGTTGAAATACCATCCCTAAGAGTCTCATTGCATGGATTAATCATGGATGAGGATTATAGAGTTGCCCAACTTCAACAATTGGAAATGTCGGAGGAACACCAAACTTAAGCCTATGATCATTTGAAAGTGTATCAGAGTCAAATTTCAAGAAACTATAACAAACATATTAAACCAAGAACCTTTCAAGTGGGAGATCTAGTATTGAGAGAAAATCCAAAAAATCAAGTTGATAGAGAAAAGAAAGGAAAGTGGGAAGAAAATTGGCTTGGTCCTTTTGTCATTGTTTCTTCTTTTGGAATGGGGACTTATAAATTGGCCGATTATGATGGAGATGAATTGCAAGAACCTATCAATAGAATTCATCTTAAGAGGTTCCACACCTGATTCAGAAGAAAGAGTATTAGAACAAAGAGTATAAGTTGAGAGTATTAGATGAGTCAGCATCACCTTTGTACATGGAAAAAAGTCAAAAATACAAAAAAAAAAAAGAAAAAAGATCAAAATACAAAAAAAAATCAGAAAGTTTAAAAGCCACAAACATTTGAAAAATAGAAAAAGGTGCCTTGGTAGAAAAAAAAAAAAGAAAAAAAAAGAGAAAAAGTGCAATAATCCCAAAAGGTGAAAACCTGGAAATAGGTGCCTTTTGTTCCTTAAGTCTTTCCTAGTTGCATTTGTACATATTGCATTTCTTCATCTCATTTTTCCATATCCTCATTGCATCTATCATTTGTGCATAGTCCTAATAAAGTTTCACAGCTACATTTTGTCACATTCTAGGTTCAGTTTCCCTAAGTTTCACATTGATCACATTTATCACTTGGGGGCACACGTCATGGATTTTTGGGACCAAATGGATTCAATAGTTCAACATATCGGTCACACATCAAAAGCAAATTTAAGATTTAGAAGAGTGATATTTTGGAACCTTTGATGGATATCATTGATCAACCCTAAACAGTTCGATCACATAACATGATCCTTGAGTTTCATTGAATTATTTTCTCAAGATTAAAAATTGACAAACCTTAAATGATCACACTGTCTCGAATTCCTATTTGAAAATATTGATACATTTCACAAACACTTGTAAATTTTGTTGATTTTTTTTTATTGATCTTTTTTGAGTCATGTTCTTTTTAGCTAATCGATGATGTTTCGACTAGATTGGCAATGATAGAAACATGATGTTTTCTTAAGCTTCTATGTGACTATCTTGAGGAAAACTTTTTAACTTGTTTGAATTCATCTATTGAAATGGTCATAAAAGTACCATCAAGGACATTCATATAGGAAGGAATGTTAACCTTTTTTTGTTCATGTGAAATGATACCTTGGCTATTCATATTTCCAATATCTTAATACCAACATCCACTTGCAACATTGAATCTGATCAACCCAGTATTCATACTCCCATAGTTTGTCATTCAACTAGTGAGGGTTGTACTTGGTTTTGTAGAAGGGGTTACCAAATGAGATGAAATTCATATTCATATTATTATGGTCGCAGTGGCACCAGTAAGGATTGTATCGACTACTAAAGTTCCACAATGCTCTATGATGAAAATATATCTTTGTTTGCTTTTATTTCGCAAACCTCAAGGATAATTAGTTGCATTGCATCTTCATGATAGATTAATTGCATTTGCATGTTAGATTAATTGCATTTTTCAAGTTAGTTTAAAATAGCTTGTCTTTCTAGCATCTTTTCCAAGTTCAAGGGGGGAAATTTATGGTTAACAACACTTCATCAATTTAATGGTTTCAAATCATCAATATATGAGATTATCTTTTGCATTCATCAACCATTAATCATTATTCATTATACATATCAAGTAAAAAGAAAAGAAAAGAAACATTAATTAGTATTCATTTCAATTCAAATCATTTATAATTGCACATCATAAATTAAATTGCATACATCCAAAAAAAATAAAAATTCAAAAAGCTAGTTGCATTCATTTATCATTGCACTAAGTATTGCATCAATATCCTTGCATTGCATAATCCATACATCATGATCAAATTAGAAAATAATATAGAATTTAAGTTGCATTAACATCATTTACATCCATTTATCTATGTCCTACTCTAAGACATTGCATCCATAGCATAAATAGAAATAAATGCATCACAGAAGCATGTAGATATGCATAAAAGAAATCTCATAACAACATCATCAAAAGAGGAATCAAAGAGCATCATAGATCAATGTCCATCATCAATGTCTATAATACAAATTTGTACATCAAAGGTACATCAACAAGTGATCCATACATCAATGTCCTGATCAAAAATACATATAATACCTCATAATTGCAATATCAAGATATCATAGATCCCAATCTGTCTCATGACCCAGTAGGGGCACCTGATCCATCTCCAGCAATATATATACCTGAACCCCCTACACCAATAGGATCCCTATCACCTGATCTATCTTGTGTACTAGGTGGTGCCTGGCTAGTGCTTGCACTAGTAGGTAACTGTGCTAGTGTAGTAAAAAATTGTTGCAACATAGTAGAAACCTGATCTAATCAAACAGTCACTGCAGTCATCCCTGCTTGTAAACCTCGAACATCATACACTAAGCCATCCACAATGGGAGTAACTAGAGGTGCCTATGATGTTGGAGGGGCTTGAGGTGCTTGTGGCACTAATGGTACTTTTGGTATCACTGGTGTCGTGCTACTTTGAAGGTCCACCTGTCTCTGTGGAGATGGAGGTCTCCGTGAAATCTGTCCCTGTAATGGAGCCTATCTAGCCACCTGGACCCATCTATGCCTCTGCCTAGCACACTCTGCATCAACTCTAACAAGAGCATGTCCCTGGGGTACCTGTGCCTATGTTAATCTCTATCTAGGCTGTCTGAAACCACCACATCAGCCTCTAACATGACCACCTTGCATCTGAGGTCCTACAACTCTTTGTGCTCTAGGATTCCTAGGTGCCCTATGTGGTCTCTATTTTTGAGGTCTCCTACCATCATCATCATCATCATCATCATCATCATCATTAGAAAGTTCATCAACATCTAGAATAGGCTCTGCTGGATCTGTAAGTCTGACAAAGTGATGTCACAGGAACCACTCTCAATACTCAGCTGGCATCCTTGCATCAGCTACCTGAGTCATCATATCCCTCATAACATATCCTAGCTGATTAATCTGTAAACAAGACAATTGATAATCAACCTATGCTCCCCACATAGATCTCTTAGCCTGTACTCTAGCATAAAGAGCCATACCCTGAGGCATGTCCTGAACCTGACCAAACTAACGGAGTACTCTCCTAAAACAAAATCTCTCAATACATAGTGGTGATCAACCGATCATCCACCAGGGACAAAATGTATATGGAAACTCATCATCATCCTCTCGCCACCTCTTGTAAAGAAGATATGGCCTCCATATGACCTGATCAATATCATCAATTGTGTCTCTCCAAAAATCAACCTTGCCCATACGATGCTGGACAACCATGCCATGATACAAAAATGCATACGGATACCCTTGGGCCCATACTCATGCTGAAACTAGCCTCATGATAGGGATATTCTCCCAAGTCCACAACTGTAACAAAACTATGACTGCTGAAAGAGCTTCACTATGCCTATAAACAACCTCATGTAAATCATGGTATAACTATGCTAATACACAAGATCCCCAAGAAAATCTCTGAGGATGTGCAATAAAATCCTCCAGTATCTGGCCCCATCTAACTGCAAAGCCATGACCTCTCCTATCTGGCAGTAGTAATCCTCCAATCACTTCCCCTAACAATGCTAGAAAAGTAGGAACAGAAGCAAACTGTGTCCAAGTAATACAATCATTTGCAATGGTGTTATCTCCAAATACCTGTTTGCATACACTGCTATCATACACTAAATCATAATATACCCTCTCTCCATGAGTCAGGATCCTCAATAATCTATATAAATACTCAGGCATGATAGTCATCTTGCCGAGGAGTAGATGGAATGTATTATGGTCAGAGTGCCATCGCTCTGCCTTAGCTGTCAAAAGACCTCGGTTTAGCTGAAACCGATGGAGACCAAGAAGGAAATTGAGACCACATGTCTTGATAGTCCGTCGCTCAGGAGGTGTGAGCTCATCAACTAAATCAAAAATCCAAGATGCAACACCCCATATCTGTAGCTTGCAGTAATGCTCCTACATTTTGAAACAAAGTGAATCATATTAGTCTTTCTATTGGTGGAACATTCTAAGTCAATCAAAGACATTAAATCTATTCTTTCTCTATTTTGAGCACATCAACTTATTGTTAGAGTAATTTAGCAATTGCTCTTTAGTGCTTAAGTTTCACTTAGGCAGGTTCTTTAGTTTTAGGAAAGTTTCTATTTCCTAGCAGTTGCCCGTTTAGGGTTTCGACATCCTTTATAAGGATTGTCCTCTTTGTATTTCATAAGGAGATCAGTTTGTAATCTTTATTGTGTTAATAGAAATTATTTCTGTCACAGTGGATTTGGGTTCTCTTTCATTTTGGCCGCCATAGCTTTCTGAATACTTCTATCCTCTTTCTGTCTTCTTCTTCTGTGTAACAGCTTTGCATGTAGGTGATCTTGGTTGCATTGCATTTTAGCAATCTCAACATGGTATCAGAGCCACTCTGCAGCTGGCTGTTCGTTCTTGGTTGAAGCTTCGAGGGTTTGGAGGTTTCTCAGGCTTTTCCGGCATTTATCTCTGGTTCTGGGGGGGTCTTTATTTTTTGAAGCTGTTTGAGCCAAAAAGGACTCTGCCATTGCGTCCAGAAGGCCCGGGAGAGTCGAATTCATATAAAAGTTCAACCATTTTGGTCACCGGGGCTTTGGGAAAATTTTCTCGGCCTCCTAGGGCCGTACGGGCACGGAAATCGAGTAAAAATTATAAAAAAAATGCATGTTTTTTTGTTTTTTAAAATGGTTTATTCACCGCGTGCAGTTATATTGGAAAGGCGCCACCAGGGGGGCCACCACTGCCCCACCGGGGCTCGGCCACCACCGGTGGCCCTTTGTGTTTCGCGGCCCGCGCCGCCCATCTTCAGCGGCTCCGCTGCCCTTTTACACCGCCACCGCCATTTGCAACGCGGCACCTGGCGCTCAGCGGCCTCCCGCCGCTCCCCTGCAATCACCACCCTGCTCGGCCAGGTTTCTCTGCACTGCGCGGTCTACTCACCGCCCTCTGCAACACCCCGACGCCGCTCACCATGTTTGCTCCGCTCCGCTCCGGGCGGAGCCCTTTGTGCAGCCCCCGCGGGCTTCAAAGCTAAACCGCGAGGTCATATTGCGGACCACAGGCCAGTGTTAAGCCCCCGGAGCGCGCCATGCGCCCGGGGGCCCAAAATTTTTAGCCCTTGGGGCCTTTAGCCTTTTTTGGCAATTTTGGGGGTTATTGGCTTTTTTCTCTCTATAGGGTGCATACGGGGGTATTTTTCTAACTTCCATATACCGTCGGAAAGCTCTTTCTGAGAAATTTCCGATGGTGGGGGTTAGAGGTTTTGGTTCCACCATTTCGATAGCAATTTTTGCTGTTGAAGTCCGATGTCCTGTTTTGCCTTCCGGGAGTCATATCTAGCTCATCCGGACTCCTTTTTCAGCAAATGAGATATCGTCGGAAAGTTGGTTCTGTGTACTTTTCAGTGGTAGAGTTATTTCTTCCAGATTCTGCTCCAGGTTTTCACTCCATTGAGCTATGCAGTTTATGCCCTCTGGTGATGTGCTTGGTTCTACAGGTCCGGGGATCTCTTCTTCTGGTTTCTTTGTGCACTCTACTTTCTGACATCTGAGCTTGCATGCTCATTCTGATGCTTTGTATTCTGTAAATGCACTAAGATAAAGTGCCTTCTTCTGCTTATTTGGGATCTTGTCCACCTGTTTCGGTTGATGTACTTGCACTCAGTTATAAAGTTCCATGGGGGGATTCTGATGCATATGCCTTAGGCGCATCTACTTTTGTCAAGTGAGCGTACCTTCCACGACATTAGCCCATGTAGAAGTGTCGATGACACCACCCTTTATCCTATGTTTGTACCTCTGTTTCTCTTGGTGTTCCTGGTTCTTCTTCTGCAGTTGTTTTTTGGTACTGCATTTCAGTGTTCCTGTCACCTCTCTCAGTTCAGCATTATGGGGGGGTTCACCTGTTGGTTCTATTGCTTCCTTGGTTCGGTTGAGTGATCTACGTATTCAGTTCTTGTTCCTATGTAC
>MU228107.1:473618-485681 GCA_018584345.1 Thuja plicata
GAGATGCATCTTGCTCTATTCTTTCTGCTTTATGTTTTGGGTACCTGATCAGGCCTAGTTGCCGGGACCCTTCTTTCCTGCTTTCTGCTGTAGTTTAGCAGTTTTGCTTCTCCCTAAGTTACACTTAAGGGGGGGTGTTAGAGTAATTTAGCAATTGCTCTTTAGTGCTTAAGTTTCACTTAGGCAGGTTCTTTAGTTTTAGGAAAGTTTCTATTTCCTAGCAGTTGCCCGTTTAGGGTTTCGACATCCTTTATAAGGATTGTCCTCTTTGTATTTCATAAGGAGATTTGTATTATTTTCATCATTGTGTTAATAGATAATAATTTCTTTCACAATGGGTTTGCAGTCTCTGGCCTATCGGCCGCCATAGTTCTTCTGAATCCTTTTCTCTTCTGTCTGTTTCATTCTGTGTAATAGTCCTTGCATGCAGGTGATCTTGGTTGCATTGCGTTTCAGCAATCTCAACACTTATTGCTCCTAACCTCTAGATCTTGAGACACATGGAAAATTTGTAATCATTTTTAATCAATCTTATTGGCATATCAAATATTCATCAATATGAATTTTCTAATATCCTAAACACTAAGTGACATTATGGACATACATTTTCTAGCTTAGAATTCAATTGAGTTATCTAGCCAATCAATCAAAGGACTTTATCTATTTTATCTTAGTTTTCAAACTTTATGGTAGGTGTCACTTTAATAGGTGTACGCGGCTTTGTAAGCCCCATGGAATTTAAAACCTTACACACAACACTTTACACATCAGAGGTGGAACTTTTATTAACAAGAGGCCTTTCAAAGTCCTACGTGGCTTTTTAATGTTCCTAGGCGGCCTTTACTAGGAAGCTTTTGGCTATTTGGGTTGCATTTTTGCCCTAATTCCTAGGCGGCTGAGAATTGCTCCAACGTAGCTTTTCAACATGTGGAGGTGGCTTTTCTCTGTCCTAAGCGGATTTTTACCTATTCTATGTGGTGTTTCGCAAGTTTTTACCTTGAAAGCATTAAAAATGTAATAAATGCTATTTATTGAGCAATAAATGCACTAGGAGGTTTGAACCACTCACCGAAGGCCCATAGTTAGGAGGTCTCTGATATTGGTGTGCTTACTGGAACTGATGCTCTCAAATGGGGAACACCATCACTGCCAATCGTCAGAGGATCAGAGCAAAATCTCAATAGTGAAAAGTGAAAATGAATAGTAAAATTTTTTTTTCAACCTATTTAAGCTATTTTACCCTGATTTTGTGAGATTTTTGATCCAGTCAAACCAAATCTGCATATTCTGCACACTGGGGCATTTGTTTGACATCTTTTCAACATCATTGTTTATCATAAATGCAATCATCTTGGATATATTCTATCAGCAGTGTTCATAAAATTTTTCACCATCTAAGATCAATATGCTTTTATTTATGGGGGGCATCATCATATCATCAAACTAGGATTCTGCATCATATCTTATATCAAATCTGGGGCATTAAAAATTCAAAATTTATCAGTGGGGCATCAAATCAAGTTTCAAACCAAAGTTTCAAATCAGAGTTAAAAATCAGAGTTTCAAATTAGAGTTTTGAATCAAAGTTTCATATCAGCGTTTCGCATCAAAGCTTTGAATCAGAGTTTTTGAATCAGAGTTTCATATCAGGTTTTGCATCAATCAACTCATCAGTATCAAATCAATGATCAGGACATCAAGTTTTCTTTGAATCAATGTGCTCCGCACATCAATTCAAAGAGGGGCATTTGTAGACACCTAAAATTGACCAGGTGTATCTTAAACATTCAAAATTGCAAATCTCAGCCAATTACCCCAAATCTCATCAAATGCATTAAAATGGATCAAATCAAATAGACATTTATCAAGCAAAGTGGACGAAAATCAAATGAAATCAAAGGATTAAATAATTATGAAATAAAATAATTAAATTCAAGCCTAAAAGGGATTAATCAAATTATGCAATTAATTTTAAAACAATTATTTGTATAGTTTAAATCAAAAGAATCAAATCCAACCCATTCACCCTTACATTTTTAAATTAATTAAATGATTAAATTATATAATTCCTAATATCTTTGAGGACAACCAACCAATTTTCCCTCCATTTGAAAACACCTCAAAGCTTTTTACTCAACCAAAGCTTGATTTTGATCAACTCACTCTACCCCCTACCCTTGGGAAATTGCTATAAATACAAGCCATTTTCTTTGTGTTTGGGATCCAAGAATTTCAAGAGCAAAGCATCCTTATTATAGGCATTTGGAGAGCATTTGAGATCTTTTGGTAATATTTCAGCATTTGCATAGCATTTAGATTATCATCTTTAGAAGCATTTGTTGGTTTTATAACATATCTTGGAGCATTTGAGCTAGATTAGAGCATTGTTTATCATTTTCTTCTCATTCTAGGATTGTCCTTGAGAGAGATTAATACTGAGAGCTCTCTTAACAAAGCTTAGATAGAGAACCATGAGATGTCATGGGTTTAACTTCAATTCTTAGATTAAATAGCATTTTCTTTGCATAGAGTTGTTGTTACTAATCCTTATTTCATGAAGGTGTTGATCTTACACACACAATTGGGTATGTAGACTAATACTTCTTTAACCCTTCTTTATTTCATGTTTTCTTGATTGATTTATGCATTCAAATAGGACTAAGGTTTCCATTTTAGATTCTTCCTTTTTATGAGTCAGAGGCCACGATATCTTGAGCTTGCTCTTTGTATTTGAAGTCATACAGTTTGGAGTCGTCAGCAGACCAATCAACTATACCCTCAAGCTTCCCTCTTTTCTTCAACATGTCAAAGAATGCCTTATCTAGTTGTAGGCCATCTGAACCTCTATCTTTCATGAAGTTGCTCAATAATTTCATGCCCTTATATTTAGAGGCTTGAGTGTTGAAATAGTTGAGAAATTGGTTGACAGTGGTTCTCTTATTGTAGGCATGGGACTAAAAATTTACATACTCTATGGATCAACCATATTCATTCTACAGTGCCTTATAATGTGACTGACATGGGCCTTCATCTTCCTACAAAGCAATGGACGCCATTGAGATGACCTTCTCCTTATTCAGTTATTCGATCAATTATCTGAGAGAGAGATGACACTAAAAATGTTGATGTCAATGCCATCCATATGGTATTCTTTGATTATCTGAGAGAGAGATGACATGAAATTTCTAACCCATGAGGACATAGAATATGGATTGAACTACACAGGCATGTTATCCTCTCCTACCACGTCACTGCCTCAGTTGATGGCAAACTTCACATTCTTATGCTTTGACTTGATCTACAACACGTCTACAGGGCTCAAATTTTTAGTGTCCCAGAAGATGTTGAATTTTCCATTTATTAGAGAGGGAGAGTGAGTAGACGTCATGTAGTTTATATTTCAACTATTAAACCTGATTTTATTCTTGTTCATGGCTTTGACCATGTTGCGAAGAAGATAGAATGAAATGGAAAATTTGACATTCAGGAATTCAACACACACACACACACACACACACACACATATATGGGTGATCTCACAATAGTGTGTCCCACTTTTTGGGAAGAAGGATTTTGGACTTTCAAAAAAATATTCTTTTTTGATGGTTTCGCGCGAAGTACCCTCTTCACATGAAGTGTTTAATAGGCTTTGCGCGAACTATACAAAATAGGGGGTTCGCTTGAACTAGACCCAATTCAAGTGAACCCTGTGAATCAACAAAAAATAAGAAATTTGGGGCAAATTTTCATTGGTGGGTTCACTTGAAGGGGTTTCGCTTGAACCCCCTTAGAGCCCTTCGCACGAAGGGGGTCTTCACTGAGAAAATAAAAACCTCCTAAAAATTGTCCTTTCAAGGCGTGGGACAAGGACCAAATCAAATGTTTTTCTAAAAAAAATGGTGCCAAATGATGCGATTCAGAACAATATTTCTAATGAATATAATTTTAATACATATTGAGTTATCACTTTCAAATATTACTTTAACTAAACATAGGTTGTTTGGGAATTCAACAACCTGTCTCTTCACGACTTTGGGAAAAATAGTAAATTACAAAAAAAAATTTATGAAAAATATGTAGGAAAAGAATATTTGTGTTACCTTTCTATATTAAAAAAAAAATGAATTTTGATATATACATTTCAAGTTACAGTGATCAAAGAGACCTTATGTCTAAATCATAGTTACTGTCACTTTAAAACTTAATAAACTATGAAATATTGACCCAAAATGAATGAAACCAATTACATCCTTTAGATATTGAAGGTACAAATATAATTTCCAAATAATTACATCATTATCATATTGTGAAAAAAATTTATGCTGATCAAAGTGAAAGTCACTTATTAAAATCATAGTTTTTTCACACAAACCACTTTTCGAAAGAGAAGGAAAAACAAATTTTAATGAATTTTGATTTTTTTTAAAAAATTATATTTAGAAACTAGAAAGAAAATTCTAAAAGATCCTAGTTTATATCATCTTCAAATTCCTTATAGTTTTGCAGCAATAGGTGTTCGAATATGAAGTTTTTTCTCAAAATGTTGATGTCTGTGTCAAAGTTGGCCAAAAAGTGGGACACTATATGTGTGTGTGTGTGTGTGTGTGTGTGTGTGTGTGTGTTGGAATTATATTAGAATGATGTACTGAGAGGGGAGGGGTGAATCAGTACCTCTAAATTTTTTTTTGGTTAGCCCATTAACCCTTAATCATCATTTTGTAAATTATCTTATCTAACTGTTCATCTTTCTTTGTGTATATGCAATCATATCATAAGCTCTTTTAGTATGTAACCATAACAGAAGCATTCATGAAAATAGATAACACATAAAACAAGATATATTATCATAGAAAACTCCTATTAGGAAGTAGAAACTATGGTGGTGATTGTTACCCACAAGACTTCACTATCTCCAGAGAAGAAGGGGCCAGTTAAGGCTTACAATTGGTCACTTCTGATGACCTACCCTATTAGGAGTATTATAGTGGAGACCTGTTAAGATCTACTTCATTTGAAGATTTAGAATCATTGTTAAGTGTGCACTCTATTAAGATATTTGTAAACAACTGTTAAGTCCACCTTCTACAAAGGGATTTTATATGTGATGCACTTGTTAGAATGCAAATACATAAGTCTTTGATCTGATGATGTATACAATCTCTAATTGCTGATAAAAGATCCTATTAAGCTTCATACATATAATTAATCATCCTTCCATGATTTAATAATACCTTTATCTGCTCGTTAGTAGCCTCTGTTTATTCTTGACAACTGATGTGTTCTATTTCTAAACTTTGCATGAATTCTACCTTCTCCGTAGATGCTCTTCGTGGCTATCAAAAAAAATGAATTCATTAACTCACAATTGAGTTTGAACATCTATTTATAGTAGTTATTGGCTCAATTCTTGATTCACGCATCGCAAGTTAACTCTAGATCCAAGGTTTACAACTTGACCTTGATCTTTAGTTAGATATGTTTTAGATCTGTTAGGATCCTTTAAAAAATTTACATAAAGCTTGCTTGACCCTCAAGTTATGATTTAAAAAAAATTAAAACTCTATAAATAGAATTACATTGCTTTATCTAACATGTAAAACTCAAATCCACTATTTGCGGGTTCTTTAACTGACTATCGGTTCTGATGGTCAGTTTTCTTGGTCGCCGGTGTTTCTTTCTTGCACTAGTCGTCGGGTATGCCTTTTTTGTTCTGTCAGTTTTGTTCTCAAAACTGTGTCACTAGTAATTCTTGTTTTCACTGGTGATTCTTGTCAATTCCATACTTAGCATTTTTCTTGTGACCTTTGTGTTATGTCGGGTATGCTCGCTGTTCGCCGGTAATACTTGTAGTTTGCTGGTAATGCTTGTAGTGCGCCGATGATCTCTATAGTCTACTGGTGATCTCTGTCAATTTTTTTTACTAAGTGTACTAATGGAAAAATTAATGTCATCAATCTTCCCCTTTGACATTAGTATCAAAAACATGATATGTGCAACATACTAAGTGTATTAGTATGTACACCTGTGTATACTCCTTCCTTAGTCATTTTAATGACTCCCCCTTTGTATATGCTGGTATGTGTAAGTATATATACATATCCTTATGTACTTTTCTTTTCCTCTTTTTTTTTTTTTATATATATTGCACATAACTATATACATTTCCTTTCCTCTTTTCTTGATTCTAAAGGCAAAGGTACTTACAGCTTGTCAAAAAGGTGGGAATGTGAGGACTTGATCTCCTCCATCATCTTTTCCCATTTCTCCTTAAACATTTCTAGAGCCATGTGGTCCAGTGAAATCCTTACATGTATATCATAGATGTTGTCTACTACAGACATCTTTGGGGTTGCTATAAGATTTCTTACATCAGAAATATGCTGCTGTAAAATAGTAAGATTAGGCAGAATGTGTGCCTGCAGTTTGGTAATCTCACCTCTGAGTTGAGTTTTAGCATCCCATATTTCTTGCCTTATCCTATTTTCCTCTATGACCATGTCATGATGTGCCTTTACACTATCGGCATGTGAGGTTAGGCTTTGTGCACTGGTTGTGACATTTGAATCTATCTCTGCTAGTTTGTCACTATTTTATTTGGAAAATTTCTCAAGTGTGCACATCTTTTGAACTAAGGTGATTGCTTCAGCAATCATTGGCTCTAATTCTTCAGTGAGTTCAAAGAGATTTACCTTGTTCAATGCCACTTCTTGGCTGATTTTATCCATTAACCTGTACTGATATTTCTTTTCTACTTGTTCTTCTATAGCCTGCTCTGCATCTATACTTTGCTATGTGATGGCGTTGGTAAGAACACAAATTTTTTCCTTAATTGTAGCATTTTCTTCATGTTTTACTTTAGGAAGGAGTTGTTGGAGAATGTCTCTTGCCTTGTCGAGTGCCATTGTTTCTCTATGTTCTTGTATCATTTTCTTTTGAATGGATTTTCTCTGACATAGCACTGTAAACTCTTAAAGTTTGTCACTGTCCAAAGTGGTAATGTCCCAGTTTGGAGCTTCAATTATTTCATCCAGTGTGATAGCCAAAATGTATTTCTTTACTATTTTCTTCTTCTTCTTTGGATGGGTGGCAGATTGATGTACTACCATATGTAAAGCGTGAGATTGGGTTGATTTTGTAGGTGAGGGCCAGGAAGATGAGGCATCCTTGTGTATCTATTCTAAGTCCACCAATTAGTTTGGTGAAGACGTCTCCTCATTTTCCTTGAGTGTATCAACAGATATGTTTTCTTTGAGTTTTGTCCCTTCATCCTGCTTGACTGCTTCACTTTTCTCTTTTTCCTCAACCTCTCTCAATATATCATCAATTTTTTCATCTGCCTCTTTGTTTTGATCTTTTGATACATTTTTCTGATCATCGGTTGCATCCTTCATTTTTGTATCTGTATCCTTGGGAGTGTTGGATGCAACTTTGTTTTCATCGGTACCCATATCCTTGGGTATATCATCATCTTTCTTAGATGACTTATCCTGACTAGATTGAATATCAATAGCATATATTAATATATTCATGTTTTTCGGTGTATTGACTATTGCAGTGTCAATATCTGTATCATGTCCGTCGGTATTGCCTTTTGCAGCATTAATGTCTTCATCTTTTTGAATATCTACTGCCAAGTCTTGTCCTGTAGTGGTATTGACAATTTTTTCTAACCACGATTCATCATTTATATCAACATCTAAGTTACCTTTTATTGACAATTCTTCTTTTGCAACTTCTTCATCCTCTAAGTTGATGTGGATGGGCTTGCTAGTTCTTGATCATTTTCACCATCCTTTGGCCAGTCTTCATCTATAATGTTAGTCTATTTTTGGCCTGTTATTTGTACCTCTTCTCTGTCTAACTCAACTGTTGAGTTATCTATTTTAGTGACTTTATCCTTCTCATGACTTCTCTCCTCATTAGGGTTGAGTATCTCACTCCATATCTTATACGTATCTTGTTCAAGCTCTATAATCTTCTCTTTAAGAAATTTATAAGCTCCAAATTTGGGTGAGAAGCTTTTTGTATATTTATCCATGACTTCATTGATTTCTTCTCTCATTGATTCAGGAGGCATAAGAGAGACCAACACTCTTTCTCTTATCCTCTTCTCCTCATGAAGTACAAAAATGAATCTAGAAGAAATTCTATCTAATAGTTCTTGTGGTACATCTCGGGTAGTGAAATGTAGTGGGACATAGTAGTGTTTGCACATCTTAGAAATAAGTGCATCTTCAATTTTATTCTGTTCTACAGTATCCCATCTTAACCATTTCCTAATCTTAGGATGTGCAATAGATGTAGCTTCAGAAATGTTCTTACATATTTCATCAATGTCCTCAATGGGTGATGTAACCTTTGCTGTCACCTTTGCTTGTTTCATAGTGTCAAGTTCATCCATAGCTAAATCCTCTAAATCCTTATTAGTCTGAACATATTTCCTTCTTTTGGCAAGTGCCCTAGCTGGTTGTTTTTCATTTTGTGTGTCCGGTTTCCTCTTATACACTTTGCCTTTTACCATGGGAGAAGGAATTGCATCTTTTGTTGTTTGAATTCTTGTTCTAGACTTCATTGGTGGAGGAGGAGGTGGCGAATCAAACTTCTCTTCCCCTAATTCTTGTTTCTCTATTGTATCACTGATGGGAAGCTGATCCTCGGTGATTTCCTTCTTACCCTATTCTTCTTCTTCTTCTTCTTCTTCTCCTTTAGAAGATATTTTTAAGCTCTTTTTCAGATTCTTCACCATTCTTTTTGACTGTTTTACAGCCTTCTTGACAACAAGATTTGATTTAATCTTCTATTTGGCCTCCTCATAGGTACCAAATCTCAGTTGTTTGTTGTTTATTAGTTCATTCAATAGTGCCTTAATGCACTCATTGGCTAATCCTATTTTGATTTCATAATCCAATTTTGAAATCCATGATTTTCTTGGAACTACTACTTGTATGTATGTGATGTTGTTAGAAATTAATCTTTACTTGCATTATGTAAGTAGGAGATTCATATGGAATCCCTACACCTTTTTTGTCCTCTTGTGAGGATAATTCATTTTATGTATTTTATTATTTAGTTATTCCTCCTTATGTGGAATCCTACACTTGTCTCACACACTATTGAAATGCGGAATTCGTAGATATGGGAGTTACCATACAACTCCTCTCTCACATCTCTATTAAAGAGATGTCTCTCCTTCTCTCTTTAGTTATTAGGTTAATCCTTATTCTTGAACTATTGTATGAGCTTGGCTCTCTCTCTCTCTCTCTCTCTCTCTCTCTCTCTCTCTCTCTCATTCTTAGGCATTTTTGCCCATTCTCTATATCATAGGGGTTTTTTCATGCTTTTCCCCCTTCAAAATCTTGTCTCCTTTGTTGATTGGATTTTTGGTGAATGCTCCTAGTTTTTTGTATTAATTCATGGTAAATCTTCTTACTCCTATCTCATTGGATTAAACAATTTCCTATAATTCTTTATTTTGTGATTATTATTTTAACATGGTATCAGAGAAGGTTGGTTTAATCCATTATTGAGTGTACAGGTGAAGGAGCTACCATATCTTAGAGCACTCCAATAGCGGAGACTCTTGAGAGAGTTTATTGCTAGTATATTTTTTCTTTTGACTAATCTGATTAAGAGAGAAAAAAAAATTGAAATTTTTTTTGAGTTTGGCTGGTTTACCACCAAACCCAGTTTATCTATTAGATACATTATTGATTTGTTCTGTGCAGGTTTGGAGACATTTCAATCTTGGCTCTGTTCTTCATCATTTTTTTTTCAAATATGAGCTCTAATATGTTTAATATTTTCATTGAATATCTTTAATCTAACTCTATTTGCAGGTTTATACTTTGTTCAATCTTTTCTCACCCTTCATTTTTCAGCAGCTCTATCACTTTGCTATATATCTGTATATCTAACATTTTTATTTGTTGCAAGATTTACAGCTTATCTCATATTCATTTTTTTGATATTACATCTCTGATTCATAATCCTTTCTTACATTCTTCATCTCTTGCAGCATCTATTTTATAATATAATCTCTTTTTTTTAATCATAGTCATATCTTTACTTTTTTATTATTATTTCAAGTTTTTTTTTAAATCTAATATTTCTGCAGGTTTTCAATCCATTCTTTGTTGTAGGTGTATTCTCTATGATATCTCTGGTTTCTATTTTATTTTTATATCTCCATCTGTTGTTTTGTATTTCATTTATCTACCTGCAACTCTCTTTTTTTCAAAAATGTCTATTCTCATACACAGTCATTTTGTATTCATTTTTATGGATATATAAGAGTAAATATAGAAATTCTATGATCCGGGTTTTGTGCAGAACTCTCTGATTTAGCTAACACGTGAGCAGATTCCCAATTTTTGCCCTCATTTAAGAGTAACAGAAGGTTCTTTTAAAATGTTTTTTAATAATTTCATCATAAATGTGCGTTTTTGGTTTCTAAACATTTATAGAGTTAAATCGCTATCATATATAATCTTATGTAAATCATATATCTCATTCTCTTAAACAAAAAAATTATTATATTGCCCAGTGTAAATACTTTGTTGTTGAGTTAACCTTTATTGGAAAAGGTTATCTGTAGGTTTTGTTTTTTAATTCTTCTTTATTTTGTGTACGTTGGCTGCAAGACTTGTTATGATTGTTTTGAGTTCATGATTATTATGCCTGAATATCTCTACATAAATTAGTTTTAACCATTTCTTTGCAGGCTTATATTAGCTTATTCTTTGGTCTGAGATTCTTTTCTTTGCATGCATATATTAGCTAATTCCTTGGTCTAAGATTCTATTCAGCATTGCTATCTTTAGCTCTAGTTTAATCATTTCTTTCAATCTTTGTCTTGTTTCCATCCTTGTCTCATTTAACATTTTGTCATTTAATTTGTCTTTCATTAATAATTTGGTTAAATCATTTATTCATTTAATCCTTAGTTTAAAATTTAATTCACTTATTTGATTTATTCAAGCTTTTATTATTAAATTATTAATTCATTAATAAATTGATAATTTTATTATTATTAAGTTTATTAAGTAATTATTAATAGGTGTTATTAATAAATTATTAAGTTTTAGTGTTAAATTTAAATTTTATGTTTCTATAATTTAAAAATTTACGTGTAATTATTTATTTTTTCTTTGTCACCTTATTTTCTCTAATCAAAATTTTTGTACTACTTTTAAATTTCCCTAACTAATATTGTTTCATCATTAATGATCATTTAAATTCAAAATTTAACTTTTCGGGATATTTGTTTTCTTGGTGGTATCTTAAATTATTGTATTTTTGTTTCATCATGTCTACGTCAATGCCACAATTTAAACTCACTAGTTCCAATTATTCTATTTGGAGGCCACACATGTCTGATGTTTTAAAATCTCAACACCTTTTGGATATTGTGTCTTCACCAAATTTGAAACTTACATCCACCACTCCTCAGGCTGACCAGGATTCCTGGCAGTTGAAAGATGAGGAAGTGTTTGGTCTAATTGGATTCTCATTAAATCCAAATTTATATCATCTTATCTCAGATTGTACTATGGCTCATCAGGCTTGGCATGTCTTGGAGAACACATTTAAAACTTATGAAAAACCTGTTCCTCTTATTAATCAAGCAAATCAAAACTCTACACCACACTGTTATATTATGTATCCTTCAAATGATTTTCCTATTTGGGATGACCCATGTGATGATGTTTGTTTTGGGGATGATCCCCTTGCTTCCTATTTTCCTCTTAGAGATAATATGTTACCCATTGATGATGTTTCTTATACATATTCTTCTTTAGAACAAGAAGATCCAATTATTAATACATTTATCAATGTCACCTTGCCCTTATGTATTACAGGAGATTATGTTCCTATTTTCTCCAAAGTGGATTATAAATTTCAGAACACTCAAATAGTTATTATGGAGGACCAACCTTCTTCTCTAAACTCTAACCTTCCTCTTTATGATAATGGTAATATTATTGATAGTGACTATACTAGCTCTACTTTTGATTCTGCATCTAGTGATGATTTCATTTGGTTTACAAAATCTCTTTATGACAT
>MU228107.1:485731-507529 GCA_018584345.1 Thuja plicata
TTTGGTTTACAAAATCTCTTTATGACATGAATGATGTATCTAATGATTCTCAATATGTTTTTATTGATTCATATCTAAAGGGAGATCCCAATTATGGGAGATCCACTTGTGGTTATTATCCTTTTTTCAGGTAATAGTTATTGGAGAAGAAACTATGATCAATCTCAACATGTACTTGAACATTTGGGCCTACCTCAAAAAGCACCTAAACCTATGTATTGAAACACTCAAAGGACCCCTATTTCACAATCAAAGCATATATCAATTCACCATCACCTCATATTAACTCAAAGTGAAGACCAACAAATTTACCTCCTCTACTATGAGAAAGATTATCAAATTGTAGATTTTTGTAAAACCCTAAGTAAAGATTAAAGGGGGGTGTTAGAAATTAATCTTTACTTACATTATGTAAGTAGGAGTTTCCTATGGAATCGCTACACCTTTTTTGTCCTCTTGTGAGGATAATTAATTTTATGTATTTTATTATTTAGTTATTCCTCCTTATGAGGAATCCTACACTTGTCTCACACACTATTGAAATGTGGCATTCATAGATATGGGAGTTACCATGAAACTCCTCTCTCACATCTCTATTAAAGAGATGTCTCTCCTTCTCTCTTTAGTTATTAGGTTAATCCTTCTTCTTGAACTATTGTATGACCTTGGCTCTCTCTCTCTCTCTCTCTCTCTCTCTCTCTCTCAAGCATTTTTTCCCATTCTCTATATCATGGGGGTTTTTTCATGCTTTTCCCCCTTAAAAATATTGTCTCCTTTGTTGCTTGGATTTTTGGTGAATGCTCCTAGTTTTTTGCATTAATTCGTGGTAAATCTTCTTACTCCTATCTCATTGGATCAAACAATTTCCTGCAATTCTTTATTTTGTGATTATTATTTTAAAAAAAGTTAGTATCTAACATGAAACATATTTCTTCACGGTGTTCCTCTATCAGTTTCTCAGGAATCCTAGTTCTTTCTCGAATCATTTCCTTTATGGTTTTGAAATACTCATGCATAACATTGTCAAAATCTATCCCTAGTGATTCTATAAATTCACCTATCTAAATGGTAATGGGTCTGCTTGTGTCCCATGTAACATTTCTAATGGAAGGAAAGTATTCTTCAAAGTAAAATAATATGCGCATTATGAGGGAACCAAACTTACATGTGTTTGTCCTTGAAGACCTTATTTTGCACATGTTCTCCTCAAAATGATGTAACAGGATCTCTGTAAGATCCATCTTCTTCCCCTATTTGATAATCTTGTATGTTTTGCTCATAACAGTACTAGATATGTTGTTTATTTAGCTTACTTGGAATATCTTGTATCCAACAACACATGCTCCAAACTTTAGCTCTACGTCGGTAATGGTGTTGACCTTCAGTGCCCTTTTATCTGATTTAGCTCTAGTTAGTCTTTCAACTTCTACTAGAGATGGATGTTTGTGAGCCTATGGTTTATCAGTTGTAGGATAACCAGTAACTGCGTGAATAACATCCTTTGTTATTTCCTTTGGCTTGTTTAGCCATAGAGTCTTGTCATGAACTCTTCTAAGAACAATTTTTATCCATTCTATTTTGAAAACCTTAAGAAAATGCAGTGCATTTGTGAGTCCCTTTACTTCCAAGTGTTTGTGCTCTTCTTTGATATTTCTAGCATCATCACATAATTCCCTATAAGCATTATCTAGGTCTAGATCTCCTATCTCTAAGATCTTGCAGTGAATATAGGACCTTACGTCCTCTACCAATGAAACCCTAGGTGGGATTTGGGAGAATGCTCCAGAATCGTTAGGTTGTGAAGCTATTTTAGGGTGTAGCTTGTATTTAGGCTCAGGACATGTGCCTCTACTGACAAGCTTGAAGGGTTTGTTCTTATCTTCCTTGATTTTCTCAACTCTAGAAGTCGATGCCATTGTGTTGCATAAATTTAGGGCTTTTCATAAATAAAGACAGTGTGGTCGATGAGTATGATAACTTACAGATTCTCTATGCTTACCTATGAGTGTGAATGCTTTTGAGTTAGATTGATTCTTGTTGGGTCACTCTCCAAATTTCTCTTAAATCGCTCTAGTCTTCTTTTCTCTGCTCAAAAATTGTGGGTGCAAAAATGAGTTTACCTGTTAGGCTTTTATAACCTCTTTGTACCCTAAGTTGTATTAATTCTTACCAACTCATCAGTTTATGAAGATTGATTTGGTTGGTAAAGACATTCATAACATCTTTGGTGTTTGTGCCAAGCGTCGGGGTAGCTAGTGGTTTTGGAGACTTCACTGATGATTGTCGGTGGGGTTGTGAAGACAGCTTTTGTTAATTCAACATTCACCAATATCCGTCAGTTTAAACTTAGCTTGTGTAATGACTGATACATTCTGGTAAGTACTACTAACTTTTCTGTTTCTGTTCACTGATACAAATTGTGCCCAATAACTGATGGTTGTTTTTCAATGGTTTAGCAGATAAAAATATATTGCATCTTTATTCATGCTAATATTACAATATGAACTATATATGATGGAACCGATGTATAATGTAACTTTTCGTAATGCATTTCCATACTTACTTGTGCAATCTAGTTGGATGTAGTGATGTCACTGAATCCATTAGATGAGGTGTCACCATTTTCATTGCTTGTTCCAACACCTTTAGTGTTAGTGGCTTTTACCCACATCTCGTTTCTCATTCTCTTGATGTCATCAATGGTATTTCCATTGGGATGTGTACTTGTGTCTGTCAGTCGATATTTACAATCTTTTATTACATGTCCAACCTTATGACAATGTAAACTTTCCATACCTGGATTGGTCCAACCTCTTGACCTTCTAGTCCATTTTCTCATACAGTTGGCAGCAATATGACCATACCTTCCACATGCTGTATAGTTTACCTATGTGTTATAGTCCCAAACATATGAGTTACCTACTCTTGTTGGTTTTTAGCTTTTATCAGTTTCCTTTGGTGTCCATGCCTTGTTGTTCTTATTCCAACATTCCTTATGTGTATGCCCATTCATCTTTCATGTAGGACAGTACTTGTCCATATAGTTTTTTCTCTTTGGATTTGTCACTTTGGATCTGCACTCATGTGCCTTGTGTCCTTTCTTTTGACATTTATAATAATTAATAGTAAAAGTAGATTGTGCTTGAGAAATACCTTTCATTTTGCTTCTGCAGATGTTTGAGGTGTTTCTTGGTTTTCCATAGTTATTGCATGACAGATTCTTGGATCTTGGGTTTGTGAAAGCATTCCTTTGATCTAGTTGATTAGAAGATTCACCATTCTCCTTGTACCCTAATCCTATGTAGTTTTTTACTCTTCTTTGTCCATCAAGAAAATCATCCATCCTTTTCTTTCTATCTTCAGCCTTTTTGATCAATTCGTTGTGTTGATTCTGGACTTTGATTTCATGCTTCAAGTTTGTGTGCATGCTTGTCAACCCATCTAGGATTCACCCTAAGGAAACTATATTTCAAAAAGAGAAAAAACTGCAAAAGTTGGTCTAGGCATACAAATGTGTGTATCATTAGGGGGTGGAAAAGAGATACCATTGCATGGATCAAGCCTTCTAGATTGTTAGAAATCCAAGAAGAGATTTGAAAGATAATTAGGCCTTTACGATTGTTTAGCAATCAATAAATGGATTTAAAGAAGAAAAGTTATCATAGTGTGTGTGTGCAAAATGCGAGAAAAGTGTATGCCCTCGTGTTATATATATTGCAAATGCCTCAATGAGAGAAATGGATTTAACACAAAGTACATGCATCTTCTAGAGACATTTCCCCTATGAAATGCCCACAAGATAAGACATATCAAGGGAAATAGGAACATAAAAAAATTAAGAACATGAAAGGATCTAATAACCCTTGGGTCAGTATGATCATAAGATAATATATGAAATACTATGTCAAAATAAATGTCATCATTCCCCAAAGTAAGTAGAACTACAACACGAAGGAGGAAAAACATGTAAAATTAAAAAATAAGAGTCTTTTTGCACCGGAATCACAGAGACCAAAAATGATTTGGTGCTACCATGTTGGAATATCCCAATTGGACTACACAAAGGCACATTTACAAACAATAGCACATGTACAACATTAAATTTTGTTGTGTACTTGAGTTTGTAAGGGGAGTACTCTTTATCAAGTAGTAGATCAGAGTAGAAGTTCTTGAGTGTATAAATAGATGTTTGAAAGTGAGGTAGTTTTCATGGAAACTTTGTTCTTCTTGAATTTGTTAGTCCTCTTGATTTTAACATATTTAAGTGGAATACACCAAGGAGTACCACATGATGAATGCTTAATATAATGCATTGTCAAGGTGCACATAGAAGAATAAAGATACAAATAGATTAACGATGATAACATTTTGATTCCTTTAAAACCTTACGTCAACAAAGACCACATCACAGGGGAAACACAACATGATAGAAAAAATGCTCAAATAATATCATACTAGAGAATCCGATCAAGAGCATCACTTTCCCTCCCCCCCCCCCAACATCTTGTTCTGGATTATTTAGAGAAGGTGGGAAAATCACAAGAGGAGTGGCATCTAATGTAGTAGGAACAATTGCGAGTTCTAAATAAGGACCATGTTGTGGGTCACTATGTTCGCTACTAGGAGTGATTAATAACTATTTTGAAATCAGGTTAGGAAAATCATTATCAAGATCATAGCCTTATAGTCAACACAATCACTAGCATGTAAATTATTTTTATCATTGATAAGAGCATCAAGGTTTTATTCTTCATCAAGATTAATCATAATTGAATCCAAAATATGAATAAAATCGTCATGTTTATTCATTTGAATAGTGTTATGATTATTAAGTTCCTCCACCTGCTCAATAATGGGCTGGTCAAAGGAAGGTAAAATGTTTTGTGAAGCATGCACATGTGCCTTGGATTTATCTATAGGCTTATTTTGATGGTCACATGCATTTCAATTATGTTTGTTCTTGCTAGAGATAGGAGGTAGAGTGGGATCAATCAACATCGGGTCTTATTCTGCTTGTGATGGGGAAACTGAAGGAACCACACTAGGTTGAAAGAATGGAATAGGATCTTTCTCAGTAGAAGTTGAAGAATGATACAAAGGAAGGACCTGTGGAATGGACAAAATAGCATGGGTAAACTTAGTTCAACAATATTTCTATGTTTAAAGGCTTGATAAGATCAAAAAATGTAATCAGGACAGGTTGGAGGTGTTTTATGTCAAGAAGCCCAAAATAAATCAAGATCAACATAATGTCAAGGTCTAGAAGGATAATAAATACTATGGTTAATGGTCTTGATCTCACCATCATGAGGAAATATAAGGAATTTATGAATGGGAGAAGCTACGACTGGCATATAGGAAAAACAAGCTTAACGTGAAACTGATCGGGAGTAGGGATGACAACAAAGGTAGTATCCACAAATCTACCACAAATCCCTACAGGAAAGGAAATAGAGCCATAGGGAAAATAAACAAATCTAGTACAAGTCTAAATCTAGGAATCTATCATATCATAGAAATCTCATTGCAAATGTTTAAAAAAATAATACTCTTCACTTATAACATTTATCATGGAAGTAGGGTAAATAAGAGTACCATGGGAATGAGTTAGATTAGCCCTAGTAGTAATATAATTAGGACAAGCATGAGCTTTAATCATTTCATAGTGGTCAAATGTAATAGGAAGTTGTCTACTAGGTTGAGATTTTAGTTTAGGCAGGGGTAGAGGTTTAGGCAGGGGTTCATGTTCAACATGGCTAGCTTCTTCCATATTTTCATCATGGAAACTCTCTATAGAAGAGGAATAAGGTTGGAAAATGGTGTTGATAGAATGAGAAGATAATAGATTGGTATAAATCTGCAGGTTGTAGTTAGGAGGTGTTATAGATTTTTTTCCATGGCTAGCATCAACATCAATGGATATAGAAATGGAATCATTTAGGTCTTGTATAGCATTCTTCAAGGAATAACACCTCTCAGTATCATGGCTAGACTGACAATGGTATTGATAGAAATGTTTGGAATCAAAGGACTTATAAGTCATCATAGCCAGGTTAACAGGTCTAATAGGAGGAATTTTAATGATATTATCATTTTAAAAATTTCCCATCACGGTTTGCAAAGAGTCAGATAAAGGATTATACTTAAGATTCAGGAAAAAATAGAGTTAGAAGAAGTGGCGCCCATGGATGTAACAACTACTTGTTCATCTACTACCTTCGATGCTTTGTTGATCTTGATATAACTCCTAGGCTTATGGAACTAGGAGGAAAAATCTTTCTTATCAGCTGGTACAAGAGCCATTGGCAAAGTGATCTCACATTGACTCACTTTTAATTGATAATGGTGAATATCTACCCAAAGTTTAGAAATGGAAGTAAACCCAGTAACCAAAATCAAGTATCTTTAATATATTTTTGTAAATTGGCAATAAAAATACGTTGTATATCAATATCAGGCACAAGATAAGAAATATGAGCATATAGATGTATAAAAATCTATAAGAAAACAAGTAGAACACTTTAATACACCTAAAATAACCTATTAGAACTCTTTAAGAACCCTTAGGACCCTTAAGACCTAATAAGACCACTTACTTGATCCAATAGGACATATTAATACCAATTAGCACATCCAAGGACCCTTTAGGACTATTAGTACACCCTAGGTTCCTTTAAGACACCTATTGTGACATAAAACACTTTAAGAACCCTTAGGATCCTTAAGACCTATAATAGGACCACTTAAGACCTAATAGGAACCCTTAAGACTTAATAAGACTGGACTTAAGACCTAATAGGACTACTATGACCTATTAAAACTAATTAGTACATCCTAGGACCCTTAAGACCTAATAATACCACATACTTGACCTAGTAGGACCTATTAATACCAATTAGTACATCCAAGGACCCTTTAGGATAATTAGTAAACCCTAGGTTCCTTTAGGACCCCTATTGTGACATAAAACTCTTTAATAACCCTTAGGATCTTAAAGACCTAAAATAGGAACACTTAAGACCTAATATGACCCCTTAAGACTTAATAAGACTATCTACTTAAGACCTAATAGGACTAATATGACCTACAAAAACCAATTAGTACATCCTAGGAACCTTAAGACCTAATAAAATGACTTCTTACGTGACCTATTAGGACCTATTAATACCAATTATTATATACAATGACCCTTTTGGACTATTAGTACACCCTAGGTTCCTTTAGGACCCATTTTGTGACGTAAAACTCTTTAAGAGCCCTTAGGATCCTTAAGACCTAGAATATGACCACTTAATACCTAATAGGACCCCTTAAGACCTAATAAGGCTAGTCTTAAGACCTAATAGGACTAATATGACCTATTAAAACCAAATAGTATATCCTAGGACACTTAAGACCTAATAAGACCACTTACTTGAACTAATAGGACCTATTAATACCAATTAGTACATCCAAAGACCCTTTAGGACTATTAGTACACCCTAGGTTTTTTTAGGACCACTATTGTGACATAAAACTCTTTAAGAAACCTTAGAATCTATAAGACCTAGAATAGGACCATTTAAGACCCCTTAAGACTTAATAAGATTGTCCACTTAAGACCTAATAGGACTAATATGACCTATTAAAATAAATTAGAACATCCTAGGACCCTTAAGACCTAATAAGACCACTTACTTGACCTAATAGGACCTATTAATACTAATTAGTACATACATGGACCCTTTAGGACTATTAGTACACCCTAGGTTTCTTTAGGACCCCTATTGTGACGTAAAACTCTTTAAGAACCCTTAGGATCCTTAAGACCTGAAATAAGATGACTTAAGACCTAATAGGACCCCTAAAGACCTAATAAGACTAGACTTAATACCTAATAGGACTAAAATGACCTATTAAAACCAAATAGTACATCCTAGCACCCTTAAGACGTAATAAGACCACTTACTTGACCTAATGGGACCTATTAATACTAATTAGTACATCCAAGGATCCTTTAGGACTATTAGTACATGGTAAGTTTTTTTAGGACCCCTATTGTGACATAAAAAATTTTAAGAACACTTAGGATCCTTAAGACTTGGAATAGGACCATTTAAGACCTAATAGGACCCATTAAGACTTAATAAGATTGTCCACTTAAGACCTAAGTGGACTAATATGACCCATTAAAATCAATTAGAACATCCTAGGACCCTTAAGACCTAATAAGACCACTTACTTGACCTATTAGACCTATTACTACCAA
Organism: Thuja plicata; assembly: GCA_018584345.1. Lineage (NCBI taxonomy): Eukaryota > Viridiplantae > Streptophyta > Pinopsida > Cupressales > Cupressaceae > Thuja > Thuja plicata. Next base: position 493,980 of record MU228107.1, read on the forward strand.
TTAGTAAATTGAAGGGCCCTTTAGGACTATTAGTAGAACTTAGATTTCTTTAGGAACCCTATTATGACCTTAAACTCTTTAAGAACCCTTAGTATCCTTAAGATCTAGAATAGGACTAGTTAATACCTAATATGACCCCTTAAGACCTTATAAGTCTAGACTTAAGACCTAATAAGACTAATATGACCTATTAAAACCAATTAGTATATTCTAGGACCCTTAAGACCTAATAAGACCATTTAGTTGACCTAATATGACCTATTAATACCAATTAGTACATCCAAGGACCCTTTAGGACTATTAGTACACCCTAGGTTCCTTTAGGATCCCTATTGTGAAATAAAACTCTTTAAGAACCCTTAGGATCCTTAAGACCTACAATAGGACCACTTAAGACCTAATAGGATCCCTTAAGAACTAATAAGACTAGACTTAAGACCTAATATGACTATTATGACCTATTAAAACCAATTAGTACCTTCTAGAACCCTTAAGACCTAATAAGACCACTTAGTTGACATAATAAGACCTATTAAAAATAATTAGTAAATCCAAGGACCCTTTCAGACTTTTAGTACAACTAGGTCCCTTTAGAATGCCTATTGTGACATAAAACTCTTTAAGAACCCTTAGGACCCTTCAGACCTAGAATATGACTACTTAAGACCTTTAACAGGACCTCTTAAGACCTAATTAGAGTAATAGGACCTATTAATACCAATTAGGACCTAGTATTATAAATTTAAGTATAATTTTACATATTTAGATATTTGTTTCCATTTACATACAGTTATATCATGTAATCAAGTACTTAATGGTTAACACCTAGCTTTCACATGTTACATCTAAATGGCCACTAAAGATCTACCAACCTAGGATGTACCAACTCAGAATGCACCTTGCTCAGAATTCTTGAGAAGAGATGGATCGACTTAGAGAGTCCATCCATACATCTCAACCAGGTGGCATATACAAAGCTATTTGTATCACTATAGTGAAGAGTTTGGAGGATATGACTACCAGATTGAGATCCCACTCTTCCTTCACACCATAGGTTGTTGATATTATTTATCGAGAGTTGAGAGCAAAGGTCTTGATTGATGTTTCCTTGGAGACAGTCCAAAGCTGTACCTCCAAGGAAATCATCAAACGAGATGTTTTCCTATTTTATGAGGGGAAGCCCAAGGTGAGGGTGTATCAAGCTACACGGTGTGCGATTCCTCAGAGCACATGCATGATATACCCCCATTTTCTTGGAGCACATGGTTGTTATCTTAATAACAACCAGATTCCATTATATTTTGCCTAGTGGTTGTACGCTAAGTACTATTTGGGACTTAGGGTCAACTATTTAGATGTTCCTAGATATTACAATTGTAGGCATGATAGAGTTGAAAATTGTGATAAATATTGTAGGGATGATCAAGTTGTATGTTCTCATAGACAACAGGTTGGGCAGATTGGCTCCGTCCCAACAATGGCTGTTACTACAGATAGTGTGGTCATTTCTTCCTAGAGGGAAATATTGGACAGGATAGGGGAAATTTCTTCTATAGCCACCTCCATCACTTTAGATACAATGAGCATATTATATTTTGACTAGACTGATTCCAACTAGATCATCTTCTAAGGTTTCATCTAGTACTATTGCAGGGGTCAGCGATGATGCATATAGAGCTGCAAGACTTCCTCCGCCTGGAGAGATACGAGCACTTTCTAGAAAACATAGTCATTTGGATGTGGCACTTTAATTTTGGGAGTATCTCCTGTATTCATATTCTTATATTGTACACATGCAGAGGATCCCAGTACAATCAGTGAGAGATTTCCTTAGACTTGCATGTGGTCCTATAGTTCTACCGACATAGGAAACACCATCTAGTCAGGCAAAACATAGTTCACAACACTCTACAGAGCGCTCTGCACCCATAGATCAGTCTAGAGCTACAGAGCCAAGTATACAGGTTGGAGATGTACACATCACAACTGAGGGCCTAGACACATTTCATGATAAATTGCATGGGTTTTATCCAGTGGACACTAGCACTAATGTTGGATCATTTATGGATTTGTTATTGCATCTTGGTGGTTCAGGCTCTACAAGACTCCTCTCCCAGCTACACACACCCCTACAATCTTCATTACTAGAGACATTTAGGACCAGAGGTGGTGTGGGTGATATATTTTATGTTGATGATATGATGGTGCAACGCATTGATGATCATTGTGCTCCTGAGATCCAAGTATATAAAGTTTTATTTTCTCCTTTCTAGGAGTTTTAGTGAATAATTAATTGTAGATGTGTGTATTGATTTTTTTTCAATGTATAATATTTTCTAGGCACAGTTACAAGAGTACATTACCTCTAGTGTGGGCTTAGAGCATCTTCATATGAGAGATTTAGTAGATGTGACACCTAACTAGTGGTTAGGTATGTTTTAAATATATGTATGTTTAAGCATGCATGTGCACTTTTATAACATGCATTTATATACTTAAATTAATTTACACAATATATACTATGCATGTGTATATAACTAACTGATGTAGTAAATTTGTAGGGCTTAGTTGGTGCATCGCAGCTAGAGGATTCTCGTGACACTCGGGCATAGCACATTACCTCTAGTGTAGGATTGGAGCATCTTTATAGGAGAGATTCGATAGATGTGACACCTACTAGAGACTCGATAGATTACAGTCCATCATATATTTAAATATATCAAAAAAGTATAGTTAATTTAATCTAGCGATATCAAGTAGGTCATAACTAATGAGATAGGTATACATATTATACTGTTTAGACCAACACAAGTGGTTTAGACCTTTAATGGAGAAAATATAATATTATCTTAAGATACTCACTATCTAGTCTCCACTTACAATGTCCACATTGAGATTTAACTGTATGGAGACAAATAGAGGTGGCAAATACTAGGTGACTATATTGAAACACCTTATTGTCTGGTTGGTAATCAACAAAGTCAATACCATACTGAATTACTTTTATTTTCTTGAAATATGTTCCCTTTAAAACAAATAAACTTGTAGGTCACAAATTTTAACAATATAAATTTAAACAAACTAAATTTGAAATTTGTTAAAAGGTTGAAATTTTAAATTTACAAAATAAGTTCAATATATTGATGTAAAGTATACAAACCTATGGGGAAAAACATTCCATCACTTTCTTCAGATGCAAGTAACTTCATCCTCTCTGAAGTACAATGTAGTAAATAATAACCAACTCCTACATTTCCACGCTCAACAATCACTACAAAGACATCTCCTTCAAAATAAATTTATATATGTACATGTGAGATCTTAAAATTTACTTACTTCAATCTATAGATCTATCTATCTATACATGAAGCTCAATGGAACATACAATGTGAAATATATACTTAAAAATTTTTCATCTTAATCTCCATCAAATGGATCTGTAACAACTAGTGGAACAAGATTCCATGCACCTACATATCCACGGTCTTGATTGATACATTCCTCATAATTTTCAGCAATGGAGTGACAACAAAAGAATGACTAGTCCCTAGTGTTCAACGTCCAATTGTGACAATTCATACTCATAACTGAATGCAAAGATCATGTCTTTTCTATCCTCTTGCAACCATGCATAATTTTTCTATCCACACCTAAAAAAATGCATATATAATACATTCTCTAAATATAATTTGAATAAATAATACATAAAAATTTAAACACTTGAATAAATATATATATCGTACACACATGAATAATTTAAAAATGTGTGCATAGCTTTTATCTCCCAAAACTTTCTATGTGATACTGCTGGAGTCATTCACGATGATGTGCCATTCTCATTTGGTTTGAAATGTGTCATGCACCATTTAACAAGATCATGTGCATTTTTTATATGAACTCCCTTATGGGTGCCAGCAAGAAGTTGAGTCCATTTTTTTGGCAAAAATTGTAAGTGTTTTCCCTATTTTTCAAATTTGTGGTCAATTTATGTCAAAATTTGAGGCACTTAGAGATTGAATCTAAAAACACTTCAATAATAGAACATGTCGTGATCGGAGTCTACTTTTCAAATATGTAATTTATTTAAATACTCACATGGTAGAAAGTTTTTTTAGTAGGCATGTTAAAAAACTACCTTTTCAAAATGCCTCTTTCAAGACTATACCACACATGTACGCCACCATATTTTGTCCTAAATAAATAAATTTTTATGAATCCTTTTGGGGAAAGATACCTAAGACACCAAAGATTGATGAGAATATTTTTTTCTTTTTGTTTTATTGAATATTTTATTTGGATTATTTTTTAATTGACTATAAAATATATTTTTCAAACCTCTGGTGTACAACCACCATAATTTGATGAAAACTTCACATTTTTTCAAATAATATTTTTATCTTCAAGGAAATTTTATCTAGATTGATATCATATAAATTATTTTTAAAAAAATGTAAAAACAAAAAAGTTATTAAATTTTTAGTGAACCTTACTATTTTAAAATTAGGTACCACTTTTGATTAATAAATATTGTAAAACTAGTAAAATTGATGATATAAATATAAAATTTATATTTTATAAATCTAGACAGTAATTGCTCTAATGGGTTTTAATTTCATCAAAAAATTCAATTAGGAAGACCCTTAAAAAATTATGGCAAGACAGAAATCTAGTATTCAAATGCCTTACCCATTATTTTGGAGGTCCAAGCATAGGCTTGGTCCCACCAAGCCTATCCTAAACAAAAATCCAATGCAAAGGGTGGTCTTGTAAATTTTTAAATTTAAAAAATGGGCACACGTTTAAAAATGTGTACCATTTTCTTAAATATAATAAATTTGCATAGAAAAATATGTTTCTTAAAAAAAAATTGAAAAATGGGCACCTGTTTTGAAAAATGGGTATCAATTTTGAAAAAATGGGCACCCGTGTTTTAAATTTTCGATCAGGTGTCTGAGCCTAAGATGGTTGCCCTTTTTTTCAAAATAGGTGCCCGTTTCCAGCGGCATTTTTCAAGTCCACAAGACTTTCACCGAATTGGCACCCAACTTCTTGCACTTACCCTTATAATTCATTTGATATTTTCATAGAGAACGTTTGATGCAAGCTCCAACACCATCATGTTCACCTTTTCCATGTCCATTCTCAAAGATACTCCAGACATGTGGTATGATTTCATTATGATGATATCTACATAATGCATAAAATGGTCTAGATGATTTGAATTGTGCAACACATTCATCTGACCAAATATAATGTTTATCAATTTTGATGCCTTGTTCTTTCAAATTGGGAAAAAACATCTTGAAGAAGTGTTCTATATTATAAATGTCATGCTCTTTATCATCACTTATATAAAAATGACATTCCTTCTTGATGACCCATGCTTTAAATGTTCTTTGAATACAATCAAAATCTAATTGTGTGTGTCGATAACACACATGTAATGTAACAATAATTTTCTCTAAAAAATAGTATTCTGATTGAATTGCCTTTTTATGAACAAAGGAATAGTTTTTTGTAAAATTAACAACTGATATAATAGTTCCAAGTGGGAAATTGTCTCTTAGTGTTTGCAATTGTTGTGCTTGCCACTTTGCAAAAAAAGCATGATGAATGTAGGGTTGAATAAGTTTTTTAAAATTTTCCATAAATATTCCAACATTTATCTCCTCTTCAACATATTGTAACCTTTTGGACTATTTCCCAAATTTTTTTTTTATTCTTTACAGATTTTTAACTCTTGTAATTTACCATCTTTGTTACATCAATATTTTTATTTTTCAAAGGAAAAAGAGTCAAATCAACACATGTTCGACATATTCCTTTTATGCAATTTATTTGTCCAGCTGCATCATCTCTTTTGTCACACAAAATGGATGATAAGAACTCACTTCATCTAGCAAGAGAATAATTTTCAAAACCCTAAGTGTCTTCTACAAAATTTTGAAAAACCTGATAATGGAGATCAAATTCAATATGATAACGACAACAACAAGTTTTAAATACTTTGTTTGTCCAGATATAATATGGCTTCAATGTTTCAAAAATGCTTACGCAATTTTTATAGTAGGATTTAAACTACTAAATGAAACATACATTTCATGTTGTCTTGTGTCCAATCAATGTTTCATATGATATTCATATTGATTAGCTAAAATTCTATGTCTGATAACATCTCTACTGTATGATGAAGGACGTGTATTATCATTAACAAATAATGTGGCCAAATTCTTGATTCCTCCATCAATCCTACCAGAATCAGGAGCTCTACACGTGATTTCCCAATTTCCTTCCAATGTGCTATCATCAAAAAGAATTCTCCTATTAACATATCATGATTTGTTTTTTCCTAATAAAACCAATCCGAGATGAAATTGAAGATATTTGTCTTGTTTGGAGCATAGTGTTACCTACAATGGATGTCAACATAACTTTTCATGTAATGGTCTTATCTTTAGTTGGAGATCACTTGCCTACCTAGTTCAAACCTTTCCTAAGACTTTCAATCATATCAGTCTGTATGTCAACAACTTTTATCTTCTTTGATGTTGTGTCTATACCAAATAATTTTAATGCCCCTTCCAAATTTTTGTTTATAATTACAAATGAAATCCATTGGGCTTGTTCAAGTGTTTCAAAATTACCAAATTTAGCCAATATTTCTCTTGTTATCATATTCATTGACTTATTCTTAGAAAGAAATAAGGATTGAATATTAGCAAGTGATCTCAAATTCTCCACATCCATTGTAAGTAAATGATCTAAGCTTCTATAATTAATATTTCTCTTTACATTTTGAGCTAAATATATAAGTTCATCTTGTTAATGCCTTGAAATATCACCCTAACTCAGGCATTAGGGCATACTAATATCTCATGGTAACAATGGAAACCTTCCTCAGTTGTGGGTGGAATGTGATTAAGAAGGAATCTCTGGATTCTAGGTTGGTTCCTATTGGATTTAGAATATCACCTATGGTTGATCTATATTTTTGGAAAATGGAAAAGATAACTAAAAAACTGAATAAACAAACTAAAAGGGTGATACACCGAAAAATTTATTTAGACTTATTAGAATTTTAAGCTAGCATCCATGACATGTACTACCAAGATCTGCAATGGTATTCACTACTCAACATATAGGCTAACCTAAAACTCACTATTAGGGTTTACACCACAAATAGTGACAATTCAGCCAAACATACATATAAATTCTGCAAAAGGTTACACTTTAAAAACTAGAATAGGAATTAGATTAATTCTCTAATCTATGCTGCAAAGCACACTACACTTAAATGCATAAAATTTGAAAGGATTGATAATAGAACTCAGAAAGGATATATGAATGATGGGGACATAGCTTTGTTATCTTCAAAATCTGTAAAATAGTTACATGAGAAAGTACAAAATATGCCAAGGAATATGTGCATTCACTTGAACACAATCTGCATAAAACATGAACCAATGGCTACAAAATGCATAAAAAAGGTACAAAGGAACAAAAATCTCTCTAAGCCACCTTCTCCCTAAATTTTGAACCCCTAAAACTGAGAAGGAAGCTCAGATATATACTCTCTCATTACTGAATTCTAAAATCTAAACCCCTCCCAAATCCCTCTAAATAAAAAAAACTCCAAAATTAAGGCAGAATACACGCCCTAAATCTAACCCCTAATGTTTTAATTTTGGAAAAAAATATACTTCTCTTTACAAAATACAATGCCAACATATAAATTACATCAAAAACCAAAAAAACATATATGACCTAACCCCCACAACATATGGAAACCTACCCTTCAACTCATATACCCTAACCAAGCCTAAACACCAACACTATTTCTAAGGTCAACATGACTAAATTATATGCAAATAAATATCTCTTTATCGTGGCATAGCTCTCCTATGATGGCATTGGGAAGGTTTTTTATACAATATAGTTGGTCTAAAGCATTTACTCCTCTCTGACAGTAGACTTCAAATCTACAAAAACATGGCATATGCATTGTTTTTGCATTTTGTTTTGGCTTTCTACATTTGGGGAAGATGTAAGGGTTTTTAAACCCTAATGTTATGGTGTTTCCATGCAGTGATTGTGGCATTTTCTCTGGTCTACATTGCTGCTATGTGTTTTGGAATGTTGATCTTGAAGTCAACCCTGTGATGTGGTAATTGTGTTGTCATTCTTTAGGCTTCTCTCTATGATTTTTGGGCTAAAAATAGCCTTCTCTCTCCATCTTTACTCCATCTTTATCTGTATCTATGAGTTAACAAAGATCAAGCTCTCTCTCCTACACCACGGGCTCTACAAGATTTGTGTCTTGGCATGCCATAATGTATGGCATCATTTGTGCATGAACTCGGGCTCTACCACATCTCAGCTTGTAACTTACAGATAAGTTAACCTCTGCTCATTAAATTTACACTCTATCTTCTTTATTGAACATGCTATTGTTATTTCATCTTTGAAATACCTACCTTTTGGAATACTACATTTATGGCTTTTGGGATTTAATGGGTCTCCATATTTTCTTGCCAATGATTCTGGGTTTTGTTATTATGCTCTACTGTTGAATTCACCTCTTATTTCTCTCCATGATCTCTAGTAGATAGCCTTTTGTTTTGGTTTGGATAACTCAAGTTTGGAGCTAAATCTTAGAAATAACTACAAGTTTTTGTTATTCATTGTTTACTCAAGCACTCTTTTTTAAAACACCCATATATCCTATGTTGTTGATCTGGAGGTGTGAGCTCAGCAATGTTGATATCTGCACTTAATAATGAACATATCTTGTCGACTTTACTGGATGTCTGCATTCTTGTCATCCTAGGGTTTTTCACATTTATATGTTGTCTTATGTTCACTTAATAGTGCCCATCATGTTTGAATGTTGTCGTTCCACTCTGTGATGAGAACATGCCACTCTATGTTAGAACCATGCTTGTCTTTATGCATATTGTTGTCATAGTATGTTTGAATGTTAACACTAGATGTCTGCATCTTTGTTGAGACCGCGCCCTGTCATTATGTATCATGTCTAAAGCTTTTTACATTACATAGTCTTACTCTTGCAAAAACAGTGACAAACATTACATTCATATATAGTTACCACCTCTCTATGAAAGAGTTACTCATGGGGTTTGAGCACAAGTTTGTGACTCCCATGAGAAACACTATGAAACAGAGCTTGACAATTAAACATACATATTTTCTTTCTCATTTGAACAGCTTTGTTAAATATATGCATATTCATCTTTTATTATTTACGGTCACTCAAACATGAATAACAACATAAATGTATATACACTGATTTGATCTTGGAATATGGCATTTCCTCTAAACATGAATCATAAAAACATTGTTATTACCTTCCATTCTTGATCAATCTTCATGACACTTGAAGATACCTCTAACATCATTAAAACAATGACACTGTTTACTTGATTTCTCTTTGAATAAACACATTTCTTTTCCATTTACTATTTTCTTGAACATCCTAGAATATGTGATTTGTCTCTTGAGCATGCTTCATAACACTGTTATTACTTTCCATTCTTGATCAATAACAATATCACAAAATTTTCCCTTTAAGAACGTATTGTTTTGTTGTCCGCTCTCCTTCAAAGATAACAGTGTTTCAGAATAGAATTTAGGATGAAATCTTGTTATAATGTCAACAGTGTATGAACTATGTGCATGCATTTTCTTAGTTTGATACAATGCAATTCACTCTTCTATATGCATGTGTTTGACACTTTATAATAGTATTACTATTATTCCTCTTCTTTTTGACCCATCCTGATGCACTATTATTTGATAATATTAATATGCAATTTCATTCCACTTCAAACAACATTACATTTAATATTTACTTGTGCAATAATAGAATACAATGTTACCTTATCATTGCAAGTAGCAACTCATCCCCTTCTTTGTAGCACTCTGTTATTTGCACTTGATCACACTTTATAAAACTAGTTTTTTCAATTCATCATTCTTTTCACATCTCTTCGTGGCATTAGTTCTTCTCATTTCAATTTGGAGCATCCATTGTTCATTGCATATGCATCTTACTTTATCATCACTATACTCTACATATTTGATGTTGATAGCATTCAAACCTGTAATGAGATGTATTTACCTTGTAGCAACTGTCATCAATTTCATCTTCTTTCCTTTTACATCTTTCAATTCCTGAACTTGTGAACTCCTACCTTTCTTCTATTGCATTTAATGCGTCTTGTGAGGTTCGAGCACGGGCTCGTGACAGTCACTGCATTTTTCTTTTTCATCTGCAACAAGTGAATTCATAGATCATACTTCCTTCTGCATCTGAACACAATTCTGTTCATTTTTCTTGCACCCACCAACAAATCAAAATTTATATTAGTTGATATAATTAATCAATAAATGTTTGTGTGTGAGTGTCATGTATTATAAAATTCATGCTTAAATGTTGGTTGATTGGTTGTGTTTACCATCTTAACATGATATTCTGAAAAAGGTTTCTCAGTGACAAGAACTAAGTCCCTTTAATTCAGATTTATGGTTTTACAAACAACAACTCTTGAATAATGAAAAATGATAACCATATACAGTTAAAGGTTTCATGGAGTTATATCCCTTTGAAATTGTTATTCAGTTGACTTAGATGCATACTTTTACATTTTATTTATATTATTGGTAGATTTACAATTCTAAAAGTGTGATTGTTGTATGTTGTTTTGGTTTCCATACATTTCTTAGATCCAATTTGTATCTACTACTTTTCTATTTTCATGGTGCAGGATGGGACCCAAGACCTAAAATGTAGAACTGACAGGAGGATTTGGATAAAGACATGAAGACTTGATAGAGTTTAGACAACCAACTCCCACATTACAGAGTTAAATTTAAGAAGGCAATGCATGGACCCCTACTCATGCTTCTATCATGCTTTCTTTTTTATATTTACCTCTAAGTTTCAATATGAAAGATGTAACATGGAAGAAACATTTTCTTATTACATTCAATTTGAATTCACAATGTAATGATCAATTATGAATTTGAAAATCTGAATGTGATAAATACTTAGAGTATAATTCAATCTGATAATATGAATGCAATGGCAATGTATTTCATTTTCATTACTAAATAGAAATGTTAAAGTAGTGTACATTCATGCAAGCTTCTGTTGTTTATGATTTTCATATTCCATATGTAAAATTAGGGTAACAATTCTGGCAACCTCTCGTGGATGTCTTCCTGCTAGACATGAACTATAGACCTTATTCCTAGGGCAATGAAGTCAAAACTAGAACCTACAAATGCAACCTTATTGAAATTATAATGCAACTTAACTAGGACACATGCAACCTAACTAAGACCTTGTGCCTTAAAGGAAATTTATTAAAAATAAAACCTAAAGACTCCTAGTGCTTGACAACACTTATTGAAATGAAACCTAAGTTATAAAGTACTAACCCTGAAAGAAAATATTGAGGAAGATCCCTTTGACTGGGATAGGAAAGATCTCTTCATTTGTGGTTGATAGATGAAAGGAATTGTTCTCTTTGCACTCAGTGATGACAAATGGGCCTGACCAAAAATTGTCAAATTTATCATGTTTCCCTGGTCTACTTTTTAGCACATCCCATTTAAGAACTAGGTCCCCATCTTTGAACTCTCTAGGTGTAGCCTTGTTGTCAAAAGACCTCTTAGTCTGATTTTGACTTAGCTAAATATTCCTTAAGGTTGTTCTCCTTTTCTCTTCTAGCTGTAGCAATTCAACATACCTCCACTTAAGAGGATCTTCCTCTTCAAATAACATCATTTGATCAACTAGTTGTAGGGCTGGAAACTCAATAGAAATTGGTAGCCTTACTTCCTTATCATAAACCAACACATAGGGTGATTTGCTAGTGATCTATTTTGGTGTAATTCTATCCAACCATAGTGTTGCCTTGAGTTTTGAATGCCAATCCCTCTTGTTATCCTATATATTCCTTTTGATAATCCTTATTAGGTTTTTGTTAGTAGACTCAACAAGTCCATTACCTTTAGGGTAGTAGTTAGATGATGTATTCAGATAAATCCCATTTTAAATAGCCCATTCTATTATTCTAGAACCAACAAAAGCTAATGAATTATCTAAAATAATTAATGGAGGTACCCCAAACCTAGTTATAATGTCTTCATAGAAGTTGAGAATAACAGATCCAGTTGATTCCTTCAATGCAATAGCTTCGGTCCATCTTGTAAAGTAGTCTATAGAAGTTAAGTTCCATTTGTGACCTGCACTAGAATTAGGGTTAATGGGGCCTGTAAAGTCTACTCCCCACTTCATAAATGGTTGTTCAACAATGATAGGCTTTATTGGCAATGTTGCTAGCCTTTGTTTTCCTGCAAAAAGAGAACATTTTTTATATCTTCTTGTCCAAGAATGGGCATCCTTAAATAGATCAAGCCAATAATAGCTTTCCCTTAAAATTTTCCAAGTTGTAGTCTTAGGATTGAAGTGTCCTCGACATGATCCATCCTGAAATTCAGATAAAAAAATTCTTTGATCAACAAGGTCAATGCATTTCAGCAACATTCTAGAAAAATCTTTTCTATAAAGCACACCATTTATCAAAACATAAGGAATAGATTGCAATTTGAAATACCTCTTTTTGGCTTTATAAAAATTAGTTGGACATTGTCTAGTTTACAGAAATTTGCTCATATCAGCCAACCAATTTTCTGGTTGGTCATTAAGTATAGGATTGTCTTGAATCAAGACAACCTCATTTCTATTTTCAGCTTCTTCCTCCTTTTCTTCCATTTGCGCACATGAACCCTTTCCTCTAACTAGCTTGGTTACATGAATATGTACATCATATTGCATAACTTTTGTGATCCATCCTGATCTCTTTTCATTTTCATCCTTGTTCAATAGAAACTCTTTAATACTAGGATGTGCAACCATTAGATAAAATTTATTTCTAGACAAAATGTTTAATCTTCTTTAAAGATTTGATAACAATAAATACATGTTTCTCAACAAAATTATACCTTTGTTCATAGTCATCCATTCATTTGCTGAAAAATGCAATTGGCTACTCTAAATTATCATTATTTTTCTGCATCAACATAGCTGAAATAGTATCATAGCTTCCATAACCATATAAAATAAAATCTTTAGAAAAATTAGGATTACCTAATGTAAGAGTTGATGATAAGGCATGTTTAATCTGCTCAAAACTTGATTTTCCTTCCTTAGTCCAGCTGAAAGGTACATTTATCTTTAGCATTGTAGTTAAGAGCTTTAGTAAATTGGCAACGTCTGGAATAAAGCGTCTTACAAAATTAATTCTACCAATAAAGCTTTGCAGCTGTATGCACCCTAAAATGGTCGCCTAGACTTTGGGCCCCATTTATAATTTTATAAATTTATCAAATTTCTGAGTCAATGCTTTGGAATATTTTCAATTCAAATCAATTTCCTTGATCAAATTGTAATTAATTCAATTATTCAATTATTTCAATATTTCCTAAGGTTTGATCATTTTTATCTAATTAAAAGATTTAATCTC
>MU228107.1:529655-554322 GCA_018584345.1 Thuja plicata
GTGTTCCTATTGGTTCATCTGTATAAAGAGATTCAGTACACAAGGTCTATCAGTATAGGCCCAAGCTCAAGGATTCCCCACCTTGGCACCAGTGTGGGACTGAAGTTCACATTCATGTTGAAGATATACTATCTCTGATATGTTGGTAGCATGTTATAGACCTTTGAGAGGTCATTTTGCTGCATATTTGGTGACTCTGGAAAGTCTAGTAGTTTTGAAGATCAAGTGCTGGTATGTTTCAAATCTTCCATTCCAATTAGTTATATGAGTAGACATGTCAAGTTATTATGGACAGTCAGGTTATTCACCATTCTATCATGAGAGAAATGCTCAATGGGCTGGTCATCAGCCTTATCAAAGCCATCCACAGCCTGGTTTTATCCCAAGCTTCTATGCAGATGCACAAGGCTGTCATTACATCCATCATGCCCCAAATGAATATGCCCTCATGCAAGACTATGAAAGGGCCCTCAAACAAGATAGGCCATGGGCACAAAGGGCATAGATGCAAATGCAAGGCCAGCTACCTCCTCCTATTTACCACTCACCCTCCCCTTCTCATCCCAATTGGCAACAGACCCTGAAATCATATTTCAGGAAAGCACAAGAAGAGCTAAACGAGCAATTGCTTGACCTAGTCAAGAAAGTGTCTAAAATCAAGGAGCAACAGGAGATGGAGGCTCAAATTTATGAGAAAGGGTTCATCCCTTATCAAGCAGAGGAGGCTCTGATTGGTAAGCAACAAATTATTGATGAGAAACAAATGAGACAATTCCAAGAAGAGATCAATCATAGAGCTAGCATTGAGACAGCAAGGCTAAAATCACAAATTGCTGAACAGGAGGCTCTTAGGCCTAAGATACCAAGTTGGAGGGCCCATTTGTCTAAACCTTCTATGTCCACCCCTGAGCCCTCTCAATTTCATATCCCAAGTTTCAAGGTAAAAAATTCCTTTCAAGAGCTTGTGCTTGAGATTCAGCCTACCACTCTGCAAGAGCAACCTTTTCAAAAAGGTTTCTTATCCTAGGAAGCCCCTCTGGTCTCTCAAGATGATCAAATGTTGAGGATAACCCAATGGACTCTGCCTCCTGCCTATCAAATGCCAAGTCTTTTCAAGGATACTACTCTAGTATCCAAGTAGGGACCTATGGTAAATGAGCTTTCATGCGATGAGGGGAAGGAATCTGAGGTATCAGTGCAGAGTGATGACTGTGATGAGGAGGGACAACAAGTTGTGTAGGAAGAAATGGATGCCCAGCCTGTGCTCTTGGTTGATTTTTTTGATGAGCTTTCCCTCTTTTTTGATGATGAAGAAGATACCATACCATCACCTATGGGTGAGGATCAATCAGAAAAAGAGGTTCACCATCAACAGGAGGTTGATACACAAAAGGATGTTGTGTTTTTGTTTTCTATGCTGCCTGGTTTTGAGCAGGATGATAAATTTATAGAGGAGCTGTTCCAAGAAAAGAACATAGACAAAGGCCCTAAGAAGCTTGATTTCTCTGGTATCATGGAGGCCTTTTGTGATAAATTGAATGATGAGCACCTATTCCTTGGAATGGAGGTTCAAAGTTGTGTGCTTATGAAAAGAGGCCTGGTCTTAGATTGCTCTCCTTCAGAAGGACTACTACATGAGAAAGAGTTGGAGACGGTCTCAGATCCTCAAGATGTTAGCAACTTTGATGAGCCCTGGCCTGTTCAAAAGAAGAGGATAATAGTCCCCTGACTAAGGATGATGACTTAACATGGCTATCCAAGATGGAAGACAACCATGAAGATAAAAAAGAAACCATCAAGGAAAGTACCACCGTCAGACTTTCAAGAGGCTGCCCCATCAGGTACTTGGCCCAGAAGGAGTTTACCGAGGCACCTCCATATGACCAATTAGAGGAAGGTAAACTTGATCTCATTTTGACAGAGGCAAGTATTAATTATTTGATAAATCTTTATGTGCCTCTAGTTCTTATAGTTACCCTTGTGCACTCAATGCAAAATGTCCTGATGAGGAAGGGTAGCTATTTTTCACAACCAGTGAATGGTTTTATTTGACCAGCTTCTACACTGGTTAGTTTAGTTTTAGGTTAGGTTTCCTTTTTCCTTTCCCTGCTTTCTAGTGTAGTTTCCTTGTTTTCCAAGAAGTGCACGTACACAGTTTTTCCCTGTCAAGTTTTGTGCTCAAGAAGTGACTCCGTGCCCAATGGATAGTTTGATGTCTATAGGCTATTGGTTTTCATGTCTAGCAAGCTGACATCCCGCAGAAGTCGCCAAAATGTTGCCCAAATTTTCCATCCTATGCAATTTGGCCTAGTATGCCCTGTGTGACCGTTTATCCCTTTATCCCTCCTAAGAGTGCCTGTTTACCGATTTTTGGTACCAAGATGAATCGGGTGAATTTACTATGTTTTGAATGGAGTACGGTAAAATTATTAGTTCTGTTGGGTCACATTCATACTCATTCTCCAAATTTCTTGCTTTCTACTCTTTCGTGGGATTTTTGATTTTAAATCCTATGTTTAGCGCGTGAAAAAATGGTCAAAACCCCTTTTCATCATGCTTTTTGTCTAATCGCACAATCGCGATCCGTTTAAATCAAAGTCCTTAAGTTGCGCGACTGTGCGACAAGTCAAAAATGAAGGTCATCGCGCAATCATGACCTGTTTATGAGTAAGTCATGAGGACTCACAGGTGTGCGATGAGAAAAGAGCATAAGGTTATCCCACAGTCGCGATCAGTTGCTATCTATTCTTGATCTGTCCGCGAGTGAGCGGGTTTGGTGTTTCAAATGATAATCGTGCAGTCGCGATGCATTTTTGCAGGTCAGGTTCCTAGCTCGCGAGTAGGCAACGAGCTAAACAAGGGATGCATCAGACAGTCACACAGACATTTTTCAAAAGTTGATATGGGTCTGCGACCGAGCGACCAAGGGAACTGATCAACTCCTCGCTCACCCGCTGAGGTTTTGAGGTGATCGGCGATGAGCTCGTGAGTATGCGATGAGCCAAGAAAAGAAAGTGTCGCGTAGTCGCCAGTCAATGCAAATGAAATAAGGAGGGCTTGCGAGTGTGCGATGAGCTAAAGAGAAAAGGTTGTCACTCAGTCGCTGATCAAATTTGATGAATGAAAAAGGGGCTCGCGATCTTGCGACTAAGGAAAGAAAAAGCCTCATCGTGCACTCGCTGATCAAAAGGGGTAAAAGAAAAGAAGCTCGCGAGCCAGCGACGAGAAAAAAGAAAGGCTCATCACGCAGTCGCTGAGTAATGAAGATAAAGGGAAGATAGCTCACGGGTGAGCGACTGAAAGGAAAGGGTGTATCATCGCACGCTTGTGATCAATGATGAAGTAATGTTTTCAGCCTCGCGAGTTTGTGACCAAGTAGAAAATGAAGTTCATCGCCCACTTGTGCATGAGATAAAAAAAAAAGTAAAAGGTGGTGCGACTGTGCGACTAAACAGAAGATGCAATGAAGAAAAAGGATTGTCGCTCAGTCGCTCAGAATCCAGAGGAAAGAAAACACAGCCTGCGATGGTGCGATAATGAAATAGCTGGAAGTTTTCAGAGCCCAGGTTGTTAAGTTGCAGAATAGAGATAATTTGCCCAGTTTGCGGGGGTTTCCCAAGTTCATTAGAGTATTCTAAATGCAAGAAATTATGCAAAAAATAGTCTGCTGATCTTTGATTACATTTGTTTCAATATCGGTAAAAGAAAGGAGATTCAGAATGTACAATGGAGAAAAAAAAGGAATCGCTCACATGCAGAAGGCAAAGAGTCACAAAGGGGATATTAGATATTTTCTCAGACGCTAGAAAGATCAAATTTTCTTAAAGATCAGAGGTTGCAGTTGTTAAAGTCTGCAGAAGAGTTATTGCAAATCAGAGACTTTTGTGACTCTTCTAGAGAGATAAGGATGCCTTTACAAGTGGCCATTATGAAAAAATCGATAAGGCATGGTTGTTGCAGACTTTTTCGTACCTTTGCCACTTGTTTAGGGGTCCCAAAATAGGCCTTTTTCTCTGCATCCAATCCCTGATATTTTGGCCCTTGTAAATGATGCAGTTGGCTAAAAAAGCATAAGTATGAGTTGAGGACTCATTTGTAGAGGAGTTTTGATTATGTAAGGAGGCATACTTTTGACATTTTCTCTGTCCTTGATGTATTTTTACATAAGTCTGTAACTCATTGTGAGAAATAATATGCAGAGCTTGAAGTTCTTGGAATCAATTTATTGATTTGTGTCAGCCTTGTCTCTTTTCTGCTTGTTTGTATGTGTTTTAGATGGTTGATGGGTTAACTGTGAATGATTTTATTTCCTCTGAATCATGTCCCTTCGTAGCATCTGCTTGCAGAAGAGTATGTTTTCTTACAGGTTGTAACTCGTGTCTTTTGAGCTGTTAACCGTGAAGTCTTTTCCTCTTAACAGTTTAACCATGACCTTGTTATGAAATATTAATGCATGCCTATACAAGAGATTTGTGTTTTACCTCCAATTCAAGTTAGTTGACCCAGGACTTATCCCTATGTGTGTTATGTTTTCATGTCAAATTCGGTGCATCACCCAGTAGGTAGTTTGCTTTCAGTTATTTCCATTTCCATGCAATCCTTCTAACCCTTTTCCCCTCAAGTTTACTTTCCTATTTAAGAGCAAGCTAAGGTGATTATCCAAGAGGAACCAGCCTAGAATCTGGAGGTCTCATCTCAGTTAGCAGAGGTCCCACAACCTTGAGATGACTCCCTTGTTATACCAGATTATCAAGACCAAGAGAGCTTGAGATCAGAGGCACAAATTCATTGTATAACAGTTACATGAATGAATCTCAAAATAATGGCAAGGAATACAAGCATCCTCTTGAACAAAATAAATATCACAAACATGAACCAACCATGGATATAAAAGCATAAACAGGTAGCTATAGGAATACGAAGTTCACTAAAATCTCTTCTCTCTATAATCTTGACCCACTTAACATGAAGCTAAGGATCCACTATATAGCTCACATGGCTTAATTTTTGAAAATATTTCCCTCCAAAAGGCCCCTTCACAATACCAAGATACTAAACCATATGGTTTAGCAAGTGCCCTAACTCAAGTCCTATATTTAGCCCCAAAGTTGGTAAATAAAATACATCTTTTTACATACCCTACCAACTTTATTACATAACATCCTTAATGCATAAACCCAAATACATAAACTGTAAAGGCATACACCCCAACCATAACCCGACCCCATAGGAAAACCCTAACTACACTAAGTTGGTAGCAAAGAATCAAACCCCGACTCTATGGCACCCAACCATGGTATAACCAAGTTGATATAGCTTGAACTAAATGCTAGAGAACAACTCATAACTAACCTAATCAAATCACTAAAAAGATGTAATGTTGTCCTCGTGGCATAAAAAGTATTATTGTGGCACTATGGAGGGAATGTCTATGAACTGGGAATTGTCATAGCATTTACTCCATAGTCAGTGGACTTCAAACTTGGGTAAAACTGTAATACCCTCTCGGATGACTATACTATTATTTTTGAGTTTGACATTTTGACATAAATTATATGATTTCAGTTATTTACATTTTGGTAGATCTAGATGATATTATGCCCAGTTAGATGTTTTTATATATATGTGTTCATGATTAATGTCTTTATGAAAAAGAACTATTATATGCAATAAATGGAATTCTAACCTTTTTTTCACTTATAATATGCTATTTTGACTAACATGCTTTCAAGAATCTTTTATGATGCTTTACTTTTAGCATAAATGTCAGATGTGTTTTCATGACTCAGGATGAAGTCATAGTTACTCACTTAGCTGAGGTCCACACGATGTATCGGTCATGGTCATCTATTTACAATGTCTTATATATGTAGATATATATGTTTCTATGCACATGTATCTCTCCTTGGTGATGCAGGATTGTAGGTACCGAGCATCGTCTCCACCTGGCTCCACAGGTCTGAGCATGCTCTCTAAATCCTTGATTGTTGTTGTGATAGAGATAACACCTTGCTCCACAAGACTAAGCCTTACCTTGATCCTTGTTCCCAGGTTGGGTCATTTTGGGAATTGTCTTTTATTATGGATTGTTGTCCGTTTATTGATGCTTGACATATGGGTCAACTGTGGATATTTGTTATTTTCCCTAGAGCTAGGTGAATATTAATTGTGGTTAATAATTATTGGATGGTATGATGGAGTTATATGTGCGTGGTAATATACCTTTTCTAATTTATTTAAATAATGCTTGATTTTAATAATATGTGCTTGGTTATATATACACATAGGCATATGGGTGCACACATATGCATATGTCTATATATAAATATATTTATGTAATTCTATAAATATGCCTATATTAATGTTTTAATAATTGGATGTGTGTATGTAATTATTCATTATGTGCCTTTCTTGTTTTTAGAAAAGAAATCAATTGTCATATGAAAATTACATTAATCTATTAATAAGGAAAGTAATTAGTTAAAGTAAAAAGTTGGAATAAATAATAAAGAGTTACCTTAAGCATGAAATAAAACATAGAGTAACTAAGGAGGTAATTTAACTAAAGTGTTCTCGGGAAACTACCTATGCATTAAATTTATCTAAAGGACTATTATGTTCAAAAATTTTAACCAATAAATAGTTACGGATAGTTGCATCGGTTGAACTTCTCGAGCAAGCAACGTACTTATATTAAGGGAATATAGTAAGTAGGAGTTAGGAGAAGGATGGAGGAAAATTATACTCAGAGAACTTTATACATATCTAGAAACTATTAGTCAAATAGAGGGAAACATTGGGAGAGAATCTGACTGGTTAAAATATTGAAGGAGCATAGGCTTGGGAGAATAGAATTGGATTGCGTTAGAGGTCTCCGTAGGACTCCAGGTAGGCTCTACCCAAAAAGGAGCATCGTGTCTATTTAATTACTATGATTGTTTACTGGCTTTTGTGGTTATATGAACAATGGAATTCGTCTGTGTGTATTTAAAGGTGTATGTTATCTCTTATGAATGCAATAATGGAAGTATGCTTGATAATAAATTTAGTTTATAAGTTTTATATTGTGCTTTTTTGTGTATTTCCTTCTTAGAATGTATTTTCTTTCTGATAGAACATCATTCTGTAGATGATATGTAGACTATCTTCTTACTTATAACTATCTTGGGTGGTCACCTTTCTACACCTTGCATGTTCAAGAAGAAACTAAGTAGATTTTCCATAAAGTTAGGTGGGTTTGAGGGATTCGTTAGAAGGAGAACTGAGGATTACCAAATGGGTATCTCTCTGATTCTTCCTTCTA
The DNA here is from genome assembly GCA_018584345.1 of Thuja plicata. Classification (NCBI taxonomy): domain Eukaryota; kingdom Viridiplantae; phylum Streptophyta; class Pinopsida; order Cupressales; family Cupressaceae; genus Thuja; species Thuja plicata. The sequence continues at coordinate 536,959 of MU228107.1, forward strand.
GGTCTCCATATTATTTAGTTTTACCCAGAAGATGGAATATGAAGGTTGATGTCTGAAGGATGCACAGGTCATGACCATTTGCGCAGAATAGGGTACCACCTCTGCATGAAGCACCACCTATGTAGGTTGTACCACCTACATAGATTAGGTCACCACTTGCACAACTTAGGAGCACCACCTATGCATCTTAGGGTTCCATCTATGCAGGACTCTTCTAGTTGATGTTTTAGGGTTTCTAGAAGGGTTTAGGGTTTTTGTTTGACCTAGGGTTGGCTATAGAAGTTTTTCTTACTTGCAAAATACCCTATTATACATATTGTTATATTTTTGATCATTTCTAAGCTTGTTATAAGATTTGGAACCTTGATTAGAGTTAGGGTTGTTTATTTTACCCCAGGACCCTTGTGTGACCTTCTTTATGTTCCATGTGGATGTCATGAACTCTTGTACTATTTCTGTTTATCCTTATGTACTTTGATGAATTTGATAGAGGTAGGAAACCTAGGAACCTTGGGTGAGTGGCTCATAGTGGAGTTCGGGGCCCTAAGTGGCTAGTACCAGGGTAACCCACTATGGAGTTGATTAATCCAGTGATAAAAACAATAATTTATGTGAAGGGAATTAAGAATTAATAAGATAAGCCTCGCCCATTCCAATAGTGCTAGTAAAGGCTATGAATGGGAGTGGAAGAATGTGCTATTGCGATAGCACAATCAGATAGTCTCATCCCTATGAGAGATGTTCGGTTCTGCATGTTCCTACTTGGGGCCCGGGGCCTGGAGTGGCTGACTAGGGTAACCCAAGGGGTGAGGGTTATATGATAACACTCACTTAGTGTTCCTTAGAGTTTCTACAGATGTGTTTTAGTTTTTTTATTCCTCTCATGTTTTCAATTATGTTTTGGGGAAATGAACTACCCTCTCCTTAGGAATGGCCTAGTTATCACCTTCTTGTGTGGATCATGGTGTTTATCTCCTAGCATGAGGGAGTGGATCCTTTTTGGGTATCCACATGGTTGGGTGGTAAATATTTTATCGAGGTATTGATCATAGAGTTGTGGATGGACCCTGCTTGTGCTTTCTTCAGAATTATGGAAGATGAATACTTTCTTGTTCTTCCTCATTGTTAATCATGTAATGATATTTTATGAATGTAACCTCCCAAGAGGAGATGAATGTAAATCAATATTTGATATATTTTTGATTGATGTAATGGGATGGGTAGTTTTAGGAAAATGGGAAAAGGGATAAACTATCTTTCAATGTAAAAGATGTATTTATTAAAGAAAAGAAGTGATCTTTACTTATGGAAAATATGTTAGAATTATGATGTTTCATGGTTATTCAAGAGAATAAAAGAATTGGCTATATTGATATTGCAAATGCAATAATGTTTTTATTTCTAAACGGCATGCAATAGTTATTAGGAACTTCATTGCTTTATGTACACTTCTTTTAAAAGTTTAAAAAGAAAAGAATCCTAAAATGTTAGAAGTTAAATGATTTAGACGAACAAAAGTTTATGTAAATAATATGTTAGAGACTACATTATAATGAAAGTGATGAAATCTTATGTTCTTTCTTTAATAATGGAAGTTATGGTTAAGTATTGTTCATTGGGGAACGTAGAGAGAATCTGTAATCAAAATGTGTAACTATAGAACTTTAAAACAAAAAAAAAAATATGCATATAGACTCTTAACTTAGTAACCTTTCTAGTTTCTTCCTGGTTCCCTGGTGGGGCATGAAAAATTGGTATCAAAGCCTTAGGTTCCCACACTGGTACCCAGGGTATATTGGCTCATTAAGCGTAGACATTTTCACCCATCATTAAAAACACAAACCTATGATAGGGACTTGAACCTTTAGACTTATCTCTTTCCTTGTTTTATCCAGGATGCCTCCAGTTACCCATGATAGAAGGGATACCCAAAACACTCCTCCGAGATCCCACCAGGAAGGGTCTCAAGGGGAAGATCAATTTGAGGAAGAAGGAAGTTGGGAACAATCTGATAGCCACATAGGGGATTTTTAGGGAGCTCAGATTTGGGAGTTACTACAACAGATACTGCAAAGACATGATGCAGGCCAGGATAGGGGCCATCGGGATGAGTCTAATGTCTCTCACCACAAAGAGAGGGAAAGGGAAAGAAGCCCTAGGAGAAGGAATCTAGCAATAGAGGAGGACACTTTGTGAGCTTCCCACATATGGTATCTCCTTAGAGAAAACCCACCTTTGTTTAGGGGAGCACAGAGTGGTGTCACTGCTAAAACATGGCTAATTGATTTGGAAAGGTTATTTTCTATTCATCCATACCACAGTAACACCGAGGCTTGGTTTGTAGTTATTTACCTAAGGGACTTTGCCTCTTCTTGGTGGGAAATAGAGAAAGAAAAATTGCACATTGACATAGCCACCTTGCCTTGGGAACTATTACTAGAACTCTTCAGAGCTTGATTTCTATTTGACCATTGGAGACACAAGAGGGCAGAAGAATTTTACAATTTGAAACAGATAACCATGTCATTTGATGATTACGAAAGATGCTTCTTTGAACTCAAAACTTATTCAGGTTATAAGGATGATGAATTCATGCTTACTCAACACTTCCTTAGAGGACTCAATAGTCGATATCCCAGCCAATTTTGGGTCTTCGAGCCTCAATATATTAGTGAAGTAGTCATTAAAGCTCATATTGTTGAGAAGAATGCAACCTTAGGTTTGGGAGGTCAGATGTATATTCCATGGAGTAATGCCCCTCAATCTAGATTAGGATATAAAGGAAATCAATTTTAGGGAACATCTGGCCCTAAGAACTATCCTTCCTCATCTAAGGGTAGTCAGAACACACAGAAAAAGAAATCCTCTTATAACAACAAGAATAGTGGGTCTCAATCAGGAAATGGCCGCAACTGACAGCGTAAAAAATGCTCTCCAAATTCTCAACCATCACAAAATTCACAACATAATAGTAGCCAAGGCAGTTTTCAATAGTTGAGTACTCATGAGTCTAGGAAGAGTTTTGTTAGAAATATAGGATGTTATTCTTGTGGACAACATGACCATATTGTAGTAAACTGTCCTTAGAAATCAACACTGACTTCTAGTTATAAGAAGGCCACCTCAAAAACAACTATAGGGGATGTTGTAGATCTCATAGGGTGTTTGTCATGTTGGATTAGAAGCAAGAAGAACATCAGGGTTCGGTCATTAAAACTATAGGTTTATTAGGGGGTATTTCTACCACTATTTTGTTTGGTTCAGAAGCCACCAACTCTTTCATTTCACCTTCTCTAGTTAAGCAATGCGGGCTGATGGTAGTAAGGTAGGTAGATAAGTGGCAGGTCGAGCTAGCCTCTAGGGCAAGGATAGCCTCTAACTCTTGTGTCTAAAATTGTGAGTTAGCACTTGGACCTTTTTCCACCCTTATAGACCTTCGAGTGATTCCCTTAGGCTCTTATGGAGTAGTCTTGGGGATGGAATGGCTAGAGGCTCACGAAGCCATTATAGATTGTAAAGAGAAAAGAATATATTATTCTGATGATGTAGGACAAAAGAGGAAGATCATTGGGGTTCAACAACCCATCTCCCTCTGCATGATATCCACAATGAAACTCAAGCAGTGCATGCGTAAAGGATGTCAGTTGTTTGCAGTTTCAGTTAATGACTTGGAAGAAGGGGAATGTGTAAACATAACTCTTGATCACCCCTTGCTTCAAGAATTTGTAGACATTTTTCCCAAGGAAATTCCTAGAATGCCTCCTAAAAGGGACATTGATTTCCAAATAGAGCTTGTGCCAGGAGCACAACCAATCTCTAATGATCCATACCGCATGACCAGGTAGGAACTTGGGGAACTCCAGTTGCAGCTAGAAGAACTTTTGGGAAAGGGATTCATCAGACCCAGTGTATCCCCATGGGGTGCTCCAGTAATATTTTTCAAGAAGAAAGATGGGACTCTCCGATTGTGCATTGATTACCGACAGCTTAATAAAGTCACCATTAAGAATAGATATCCTTTGCCTTGCATTGATGACATATTTGATAAAATGAAAGGGGCAAAAATATTTTCGAAAATTGATCTTAAATCAGGCTATCACCAGCTAAGAATTCACGAGGATGGTATTCACTGTACAGCTTTTTGTACCTTGTATGGCCACTGTGAGTTCATGGTAGTGCCATTTGGGCTAACTAATGCTCCCTATGTTTTTATGAGCTTGATGAACATGGTGTTCAGAACCTATTTGGACAAATTTATGATATTACTCTTGGATGACATCATATTATTCTCCAAAATAATGGAGGAACACGAAGATCACCTTCGCTAAGTGTTTCAATGCTTAAGGGAAAATCAACTTTATGTCAATCCAAAAAAATGTGAGTATTTCTAGACTGAGGTTAAATATCTAGGTCATGTCATCTCAGGGAGTGGCATTGTAGTTGACCCTACAAAGATTCAGGCTATAGTAGAATGGCCAACTCTCAATAATGTATCTGAGGTCCGCAACTTTATAGGGCTGGCAGGGTATTATCGGCATTTTGTCAAGGGATTCTCCCAAATAGCTCACCCTATCACTTCCTTACAAAGTAAAGGAAAGAAATTTATGTGCTCAGAGAAGTGTGAGGCTTCCTTCTAATGTGTAAGAGAGAAGTTGACCAGTGCACCCATCCTAACAGTTCTGGAACCCTTAGGGAATTTTTTGGTTTGTACTAATGCTTCTCTAGAAGGAATTGGGGCAGTCCTTATGCTGGAAGGACAAGTTATCACTTATGAGTTTTAGAAGCTAAAGAACCATGAGATTAAATACCCCACCAATGACTTGGAATTGGTAGTAGTTATTCATGCCTTAGTGAAATGGATGCACTTCTTGTTAGGGCACAATTTTGAACTCCATACGGATCACCGCAGTCTTCAATATATTTTCACTCAACCTAACCTCAATGCTAGACAATGTAGATGGATGGAATTCTTGTGTGAATGTGATTTTAGGGTTAAGTATATCTAGGGGAAAACTAATGTTGTGGTTGATGCCTTGAGCTGGCATAGGCATAACTTGACAACAATCTCCCTCAGCACGGACTTGGGGAAACGAATCCAACAAGTCCTCATTACAAACTCATGGTATAAGGAGGTTAAGGAAGAACTAGAATTAGGAAGACCCCTAGAGGGGTGCTTCACAAGGTATTTATTATACCCCAATGGGCTTTACGACATCAAGGTCAAATCTATGTGCCTTTATTAGGTGACCTTCACACAGTTATCTTAGTAGAAAGCCACAGAGCACCCTATTAAGCACATCCATGAGTGAAGAAAATGTTTTCTGACCTATGTTAGTTATACTATTGGTCCAGGATGAAGAGGGATGTAGCAGATTATGTAGCGAGATGTCTAGAATGTCAAAGAGTGAAGGCTGAGCATCAGCATCCGGAAAACCTCCTGCAGTCCCATATTGTTCCAGAATAGAAGTGGGATATTATCCCCATGGATTTCATTTTGGGACTTCTTGTTACCCCACAAAGACATAATTCCATCATGGTTATGGTTAACCGACTTACAAAGGTAGCCCATTTCACTCCCATGCAGTCCTCTTACATAGCAGCTGCAGTAGCTAGAGTATTTTTGAGGGACATAGTAAGACTTCATGGTATCCCTAGAAAGATTATTTCCAATTGAGATCTATTTTTCACATCCGCACTTTGGACTTCCCTACAATAGGCATTAAGGACTCAATTCAACTTTAGCTCAGCCTATCACCCAGAGATGGATGGTCAAACTGAACGGGTTAATCAAGTTCTTGAAGATATGTTCAAGATGTATGTGATGGATAGGTAGACCTTTTGGGAATATTACTTATACTTGGTGGAATTTTCTTATAATAATTGATACCATAGTTCCATCATTATTCTCCATTTCAGGCCTTGTATGGTCCTCCTTGCCGCACCCCTTTGAGCTGGGATCAATTGGAAGATAGGGTACTCCTTGGACCAGAAATGTTATAGGATATGGAACAACAAGTAGAGTGGATCAGGGAATACATTATCACCACCCAAGATAGATAAAAGACATATGCCGATGCTCACAGATCTAATGTCCATTTCTCTTGAGCATACAAAGTGTTCCTTAGGGTGAGACCATGAAATAGTCCTATCCATTACAGAAAAGGCTCTAAGCTAGAACCCCAATTTGTTCTTTGAGATCCTTGAAAGGATAGGACTAGTTGCTTATCAACTTGCCTTGCCACCCAACCTCGCTCGTATTCATGATGTATTTCATGTTTCTATACTTAGAAGATATATTCCTGATTTGACTCATGTGCTAGACTAGAATGCTTTACAGGTAGCGGATGGGTAACTAGCTTTGGAGTTGGTACATACCCTACAACAACAAACTCTAACCCTCAGGGGTCATACTATAGATCAGGCAAGGGTCCAATGGGATCCTAATGACGAGGCCTCAGCAACTTGGGAGGATGAAGCTAAACTTAGAGTTCACTATCCTTATCTATTTGTAGGCTGCTAGGAGTAAGCCTAATTCTAGGGGCGAGGATGTAATACTCTCTTGAATGACTATACTATTATTTTTTAGTTTGACATTTTGACATAAACTATATGATTTTAGTTATTTATATTTTGGTAGATCTAGATGATATTATACTCAGTTAGATGTTTTTATATATATGTGTTCATGATTAATGTCTTTATGAAAAAGAACCATTATATGCAATAAATGGAATTCTAACCTTTTTTCACTTATAATGTGCTATTTTGACTAACGTGCTTTCAAGAATCTTTTATGATGCTTTACTTTTGGAATATATGTCAAATGTGTTTTCATGACTCAGGATGAAGTCGTAGTTACTCACTTAGCTGAGGTCCACATGATGTATCAGACCTATTCATCTATTTGCAATGTCTTATATATGTATATATGTTTCTATGCACATGTATCTCTCCTTGGTGATGCAAGTTTGTAGGTACCGAGCATCGTCTCCACCTGGCTCCATAGGTCTGAGTGTGCTCTTTAAATCCTTGATCATTGTTGTGACGAAGACAACACCTGGTTCCACAAGACTAAGCCTTACCTTGATCCCTATTCCAGGGTTTGGGTCCTTTTGGGAATTGTCTTTTATTATGGATTATTGTCCGTTTATTGATGCTTGACATTTGGGTCAATTGTGGATATTTTTTATTGTCCCTAGAGCTAGGTGAATATGAATTGTAGCTAATAATTATTGGATGGTATGATGGAGTTATATATGCATGGTAATATACCTTTTCTAATGTATTTAAATAATGCGTGATTTTAATAATATGTGCTTGGTTATATATACACATAGGCATATGGGTGCACACATATGCATATGTCTATATATAAATATATTTATGTAATTCTATAAATATTCCTATATTAATGTTTTAATAATTGGATGTGTGTATGTAATTATTCATTATGTGCCTTACTTTTTTTTAGGAATGAAATCAATTGTCATATGAAAATTACATTAATCTATTAATAAGGAAAGTAATTAATCAAAGTAAAAAGATGGAATAAATAATAAAGAGTTACCTTAATCATGAAATAAAACATAGAGTAACTAAGGAGGTAATTTAACTAAAGTGTTCTCGGGAAACTACCTATGGATTAAATTTATCTAAAGGACTATTATGTTCAAAACTATTAACCAATAAATAGTTATAGATGGTTGCATCAGTTGAACTTCCTAAGAAACCAATATTGCAATGTATTTATATTAAGGGAATATAGTAAGTAGGAGTTAGGAGAAGGATGGAGGAAAATTATATTTAGAGAAATTTATACATATCTCGAAACTATTAGTGGGATAGAGGGAAACATTGGGAGAGCATCTGACTAGTTAAAATGCTGAAGGAGCATAGGCTTGGGAGAATAGAATTGGATTGCATCAAAGGTTTCCATATGACTCCGCGTAGTCTCTACCCAGAAAGGAGCATCCTGTCTATTTAATTACTATGATTGTTTACTGTCTTCTGTGGTTATATGAACAATGGAATTCCTCTGTGTGTATTTAAAGGTGTATGTTATCTCTTATGAATGCAATAATTGAAGTATGCTTGATAATGAATTTAGTTTATAAGTTGTTGTATAATGTGATTTTCTGTGTGTTTCCTTCTTAGAATGTATTTTCTTTCTCATAGAACCTAATTCTATAGATGATATGTAGACTATCTTCTTACTTAGAACTTTGTCTTGGGTGGTCACCTTTCTGTACCTTACATGTCCGGGCAGAAAATAAGTAGATTTTCCATAAGGGTAGATGGGTTTGAGGGATTCTTTAGAAGGAGAACTAAGGATTACCAAATGGGTATCTCTCTGATTCTACCTTCTGGGTCTCCATCTTATTTAGTTTTACCCAGAAGGTGGAATCTAAAGGTTGTTGTCCAGAGGATGCACATGTCCTGACCACCTTCGTAGAACTAGATACCACCTATGAAGGAAGAACAAATTGTGCAAGTTGTACCACCTACATAGATTGGGTCACCACTTGCGTAGCTTAGAGCACTAGCTACACAGCTTAGGGTTTCATCTGCATAGGACTCTTCCAGTTGATGTTTTAGGGTTTTTGAAAGGGTTTAGTGTTTGGGTTTGACCCAGGGTTGTCTCTAGAAGTTGTTCTTACTTGCAGAATACCCTATTTATACATATTATTATGTTTTTGATCATTTATAAGCTTTTTATAAGATTTGGAACCCTGAATAGGGTTAGGGTTGTTTCTTGTACCCTAGGAACCTTGTGTGACCTTCTTTATGTTCCATGTGGATGTCATGAACTCTTGTATACTCTTTCTGCTTATCCTTATGTGCTTTGATGAATTTGATAGAGGTAGGAAACCTAGGAACCCTAGGTGAGTGGCTCATAGTGGAGGCTGGGGCCCTAAGTGGCTAGTACTAGGGTAACCCACTATGGAGTTGATTAATCCAGTGACAACAATAATAATTTATGGGAAGAGAATTAAACATTAATAAGATAAGTCTCTCCCATGCCGGTAGTGCTATTAAAGTCTACAGATGGGAGTGGGAGAAGGTGCTATTGTAATAGCACAATCAGACAGTCTCGTACCTATAAGAGATGTTTGGTTCCGCATGTGCCTACTTGGGGGCTGGGGCCCAGAGTGGCTGACCAGGGTAACCCAAGGGGTGACAGCTATGTGATGACACTCACCTAGCATGCCCTAGAGTTTCTACCAATGTTTTTTATGTTTTTTATTCTTCTCATGTTTTCAATTATGTTTTGGGGAAATGCACTAACCTCTCCTTAGGAATGGCCAAGTTATCACCTTCTTGTGTGAATCATGGTGTTTATCTCCTAGCATAGGGGAGTGGATCCTTTTTGGGTATCCACATTGTTGGGTGGTAAATATTTTATCGAGGTGTTGCTTGTAGAGTTGTGGATGGAACCTACTTGTGCTTTCTTCAGAATTGCGGAAGATGAAGACTTTCTTGTTGTTCCTCATTGTTAATCATGTAATGATATTTTATGAATGTAACCTCCCAAGAGGAGATGAATGTAAATCGATATTTGATATAATTCAGATTGATGTAATGAGATGGGTAATTTTAGGAAAAATGGGAAAAGGGATAAACTATCTTTCAATGTAAAAGATGTATTTATTAAAGAAAAGAAGTGATCTTTACTTATGGAAAATATGTTAGAATTATGATGTTTCATGGTTATGAAAGAGAATAAAAGAATTGGATATATTGATATTGTAAATGCAATGATGTTTTTATTTCTAAATTGCATGCAATAGTTATTAGGAAAGTTCATTACTTTATGTAGACTTCTCTTAAAAGTTTAAAAAGAAAGGAATCCTGAAATGTTAGAAGTTAAATGATTTAGAGGAACAATAGTTTATGTGAAGAATATGTTAGAGACTACGTTATAATCAAAGTGATGAAATTTTGTGTTCTTTCTTTAATAATGGAATTTATGGTTAAGTCTTGTTTGTTGGGGAACCTAGGGAGAATCTGTAATCGAAATGTGTAACTATAGAACTTTAAAACAAAAAAAATATATATGCATCTAGACTCTTAACTGAGTAACCTTTCTAGTTTCTTCATGGTTCCCGGGCAGGGCATGACAAAAGCACAATGCATAGAGTTTATCAATTTCATTTGCATCTAGGCTTTTCTTCTCTATGGCACTACCATGTTGAATCTAGAAACCATGATTACTAGCAATGTATCCACTTCAATTTTATGAAGAAGCTCCGGATTGTCGAGCTTTATGAGGTAAAAAGAGATTGAGTTTTGACTCGCCATAACACTTGGCATCTTCTGTTAGTTTCTTCTTTGATAATGCTGGAGTTTTTCAGTCTTTAATTTTCTCAAACTTAGGTTTTAACAGTGAGTTAACTCCATCTTGAGAGATGCTAGAACAACTTGGACTTTGAAAGTTTCAATGCCATGACAAATGGCACTGGAAGCATGCTTTAAACTTGGGGTTTGAGGCTGATAGTTTGAACAACCACTGCAAGCTTGGAATGAATCTAAGCTATGGTTGAGAGGTGTTGAGTAACCCATGAGATTCAGCTTTGAATTGAGGATATCTCACTTACAGCTTCATATTCATCCCCAATTTTAATGGTGTAATATGAATGAATTTGGAAGAAAATACATTGTTCTCTGCGGCCACCACTGCTTGTAACTTCAGATAGTTCAAGCTTCACTCCTCAACTGGTCTTTTCCCGCGACACTTGGCCTCTCCAGATAAGTGATCCTTGCAATTTTGTTCATAGAATTTTTAATGTGAAATAGAGGCACTGTTGTAGCCGATAACTCTTTTTAGCAATAACAATGGGGTTTCTTTTTGTGCTTTGTTTCTTGTTGAATCCTCCATTATAGCATCAAACACCACTTGATTTTAGGTTTTGCTGTCACTTAGTTGTTTTTTTGTCATGTAGTTGCTCTGTTAACAAAAAAACAAGAATTCCCACATGGCCTTTTGTTAAAAATCTGTAAGTAAACTTGCAGATGTGCAAGTTTGTCAATATCTTGATTTGTAATAAGAACACGGCTTCCCTCATGACAATTTTTTATGCTTAAAAGAATACCACTTAATGTCTTTGAACACACCACATTGCAGTAAGCATAAAACATGTTCCTTTGTTAAGGCCAAACTCCCTTTCTTTGTTTTGTCTGAAAAAAACACATAAGATCTTCCTTTCTAGTATGCTTACAACGTTATAAAAACACAACAACATTCAGTTTTAATGATAAAACTATGGGCATATTTTATCAAAAATCGAAACACAACATGTTTAAAACATTCTGAAAATGTTATTCCTCTTAGTGCAAAAAACACATTGTTCTTTTAAAATGCATATAAGATACTACCCACGGGGTTCGAGCATGGGCTCGTGACTCCCATGGGCCATACTTATAATGGGAACCCTAATTTAAACATGTATGTCTCATCATCATGAATGTATACCCTGAATTGTTATCATGAATGTATACCCTGCAATGTATGCATGAATGAACATTATATCTCAATACAATAGTATAAGATGCATTTATTTAAATACCCTGCATACAGATGTCTCTTGAAACTTTATTTGAAGGCATGAAACTATATTCCTTCGAAGTCATGAATTATCATAGCATCTTTTGAACTCTTTGGATGGATAATCTCTGTTGTTTTGTCCATAATGTAACTATCTTCTATGAATGTTCATTTTATGAAAGCACACAAACATGTTATCATTGAAACCTTTGTTCTCTATTTTTTACTTGCATTTTTTTGTACATTGTTTACTCTATTATGTATCTCCATTTCTTTGCAAATCTTACTATTTCATAAGCATAAACAACAATATCTCATAAAAATTGGTGACAACTACGCATGCATCTTTCAATCCTGAACTTCAAAATGACTATTATGCCTTCCCTACATTTGATACTCACTATAGTAGCATTGCCTTCATTTCTGATTTGCATGATGTTAGTGAACATCTTATCTTTTTTTTTTATAATCTAGTTCATTAAGAATACTTCCTTGCTCATGTGTCTCCTACATCATTATGGATCCTTTTCTGCATCTACATTTTCTCTTTCTATCTGCACTTAGTCATATGATCACCTTTTGCACACATATCACCAATCAATCTGTTAGGTCAGAAGATAGAATGAATCAATTAATGTTTGTGGGTGAGTGTCATTTAGGATGACACTCATTCATGAATGTTGGTTAATTTATTTGTGTTTGTTGAATTAACAGGTTGATCAAATTCTGAAAAAAGGTTTCTCAAATAGGAATACTAAATCCCTTTCATTCATATATCTGGTTATAAATACAAGAATAGCATCCATCAAAGTGACCATAAAGAGAAAAAGTTTTCATGTTTAAAACAAGTCCCTTTAACACTATGTTTTAGATATTGTGGATGTATGTTTCCTTGTTACATTGATTTCATCAGATTGATATGCAGTATTAGAAGAATTGACTATATGTTGTTTTTATTCCATGTATTGCTTAGATCCAACTAGATCTAACACCCCTCTTCCTCTCATGATGTAGGTTGAACCCTAAAAGACCTAAATGAAGATGAAGACATGGACCTGGAGACCTAGGACCTGACAAACAACCAACAAGAAACCAACCACAAGGGAATGCATGGGACCCCTACTCCATACTTCTATCATACTTTCTATTATGCAATGCAATCTTTTACTTGACATGAAACGGAATATGAAAAGACACTTGTATATTACATTCAGTTTCAATGCACAATGTAATTGATCAGTTTTAAATTTTGAAATTCTAGAATGTGATCAATTGCTAGAGCACAAATGATAACTTTTGACAATGAATGTAATGATAAAATGGTAATTAATAATATCTGAAGGATAGTATTAATTAAACTCTTCTAAATATACAATCTCCTCCTATTTGTGGTTATTTTGATGGATGTTGTAATTTAGGGTAACAATTTTGGTGACTTTTGCTAGATGTCTTCCTGCTAGACATGACCTTAGACCTTATCATAGGGAAACAAAGTTATAAAACCAAAACCATGGATGCAACCTTTATTGAAAAGAAAATGAATCTAATCTAGACTCATGCAACCTAAAGACCTAGTGCTTGGACAACACTTATTGAAATGAAACCTAAACTAAACCTAACCCTCAAAGAAAAGCTTGAGGTGAATTCCATTAATTGGAATCTATATAACTTCTCCATCCGTTGTGGAAAACTAATAAGCATTATTTTCCTTACAGGCTATGACAACAAAATGGCATGACAAAAAATGGTCAAAATTATCATGCTTCCCTGGCCTGCTCTTGAGCACATCCCATTTAAGTACTAGATCACCCTCCTTGAAAACTCTGGATGTAGCCCTCTTATCAAAATCCATCTTGGTCTATTCTTTCTTCAATTCCATAGCATCCAATGCCTTCTTCCTTTCTTCCTCTAGTTGCAGTAATTTGGCATATCTTAATTTAAGAGGATCCTCCTCTTCAAGCAGTAACATTTGATCAGCAAGCTGTAAAGCTGGAAAATCTGTAGAAATAGGTAATCTAGCCTCTTTACCATAAAATAGGACATAAGGTGAATTCCCAATAGCCTGTTTAGGTGTTATTCTATCCAGCCATAAAGTTGCCTTTAATTTAGAGTGCCAGTCCCTCTTGTTTTCTTGCAGAGTCTTTTTGATGATCCTAATTAGGTTCTTATTGGTAGATTCTGCAAGACCATTAACCTGTGGGTAATAATTGGAAGAATTATTTAAGTAAATTCCATTCTTGACAACCCACTCTATTATAGATGATCCAACAAAAGCTAGGGCATTATCTGAGATTATTGACTGAGGGACTCCAAACCTTGTTACAATGTCATCATAGAACTTTAAAATAGTAGCTCCATTAGATTATTTTAGTGCAATAACTTTAGTCCATATGGTGAAATAGTCTATAGCAGTTAAGATCCACTTATGTCCTACACTAGAATTTGGATTTATTGGACCTATGAAGTCCACTCCCCATTTGTTGAATGGCTGGTGCGCAATGATTGGCTTCAATGGTAATGCTACCAACCTCTATTTTCCTGCAAACATAGAACACTCTTGGCATCTTCTTTCCCATGAATGAGCATCTTTGAATAAATCTAGCCAATAATAGCCAGCTCTTAGAATTTTCCATGCTGTAGTTTTGGGGCTGAAATGCCCTCCACAAGATCCATCAAGAAATTTAGATAGAATCTTGCTTTGATCCATATAATCTATGCATTTGAGAAGCATATCAGAAAAATCCTTCCGATAAAGAGTATCATTAATTAGAACACAAGGAGTAGACTATAATCTAAAGTACCATGTCTTGGCTTTGTCAAGATTCATTGGACATTGACCAGTATGTAGAAATCTGGTCATATCTGATAACCAGGATGCTAAATCATTAAGTACTACAGAATTACCTTGCGGAAAGGCAAACTCCTTAGAGGATTTAACTTGATCTTCTCCTTCTACCATCTAAGCACATAAGCCTTTACCTCTAACCAGCTTGGTCAGATAGATTTGCACATCATACTCCATAAATTTTGTTATCCACCTTACCCTTTTCTCACTGACATCCTTGTTTAATAAAAACTCGTTAATGCTAGGGTGTGCAATCATTAGATGTATTATGTTCCCAGCACAACCAAATGATTAAACTTTTTAAGGCTTTTATAACAACTAGGACATGTTTTTCTACAAAGTTGTATCTTCTCTCATAATCATTCATACCTTTGCTAAAAAAGGCTACTGGTTGCTCCTGTCCTTCCTCATTCTTTTGCACCAGCATTCCTAAAATAGTGTCAATACCACCATAAGCATACAAAACAAAATCCTTAGAGAAATCAAGATTAGTTAAAGTAGGGGCTACAGACAAAGCCTGTTTAATCTTCTCAAAACTCTTCTTTCCTTCAGAAGTCCAGCTAAAAGGTTCATTCATTTTAAACATAGCAGTCAAAGGTTTCAACAAATCTAAGATACTCAGAATAAAATGTCTAACAAAATTTATCCTTCCAATGAAACTCTGCAATCTTTTCTAATGTTTTGGCAATGATAATTCTAGAATTACATAAATCCTTTCAGGATCAATTGTTGTCCCTTCTTTAGACACTTGATATCCTATAATTTTACCTTCATGTACTACAAAAATATATTTTTTGGGGTTAAGGGAGATCCCAAACTCCCTGCATCTTTGCAAGACTTGTCTCAAGTGACTTATGTGCTAGTTTGCAACCTTGCTATAAATTGTGACATCATCAAGGTATACTAGAACAAATTTATACATCAAATTCTTGAAAGCTATGTCCATTGCCTTTTGGAATGTATCTCCTGCATTTGATAATCCAAATAGTATTCTCCTACAAGCCATTGTACCCCATTTAGTGGTGAAGGCAGGTTTGAATTGATCTTCATCTCTTACTAATACCTGGTTATAGCCAGGATAACCATAAAGAAGGGAGAATCTCTCAGAACCGAATACATATTGCAAAATTTGTTCCATAGAAGGAAGAGGGTGCCCATCTTTTAGAGATGCCCTATTGAGGTCACTAAAATCTACACAAAGTCTTATCTCTCCATTCTTTGTTATCACAGGAACAAGATTTGAAACCCAAGATGTATGCTTGATGGGGAATATTATGCCACCATTTAGAAGTTTATTCATTTCTTTCAACATTAAAGGTTCTAGCTTGGGATTGATAGGTTGTTGCCATTGTCTAATGGGCTTAGCATTTGGTTCTAATTCTATGATATGCTGAGTTAATTGAGGATCAAATCCTTTTAAGTCAGCATAATAACATTCAAACACATCATTATATTCCCTAAATAAATCAATAAGGATTTTCTTTTCCTCAGGGAAATTAATGTTACCAACCTTTAAGAACTTGTCTCTAAATATCACCACCTCTTCATAGTGATCTTCTTTGATCAGCAAGCTATTTTTATTCTTTCTGAATTGATCATCAGAGTTGAAAGCTGACTAATCCCCTTGGAAGCTTATTAGTCTTCAACTGAATGATCTGATTTTCTATTTTCAGATTGGAATGGCCATTTTTAGAAGCTGAAAAGACTTATGTTCCATTCATAAAGCTCAAAATATGTTCCTCAGTATTAAACACCTACCAATTAATATCATTGTCTGGGATAGATGACCTTATAATAATTTTAACATGTGAATGATTTTAGATTTATCCTTTATTTCCAGTAATTGAAACATGAGCACCAATACCAGCAACCTATCAGCATGAATATTTTTCCTTCTAGGTATGGAAATAAGGTTAAATGCATCAAAATTATGCAAAATATCAGAAACTCTTGATTTATACAGCTTCAAGCGATCATTTTTAACAACATTAATACCCCTTACCTGTCTTACTATCAACTCGTTGTCCCCAAATACCCTCAAGCATTTGATTCCTCTTTTCCTAGCACATTCCAAGCCTTGAATAAGACTTTCATACTCTGCTATATTGTTAGAACATGGAAAGGATAACTTGTAAGAAGCATAAAATTTATCACCATAAGGTGAAACCAACATAACTCCTACACCAATACCATCCTTATTCTTAGATCCATCAAAATATAGATCCCATAGCTGGTTAGATAAATCAGATTCAAAACATTGATCTTTAATCAAATTAGGCACAACTAAAATAGATTCTAACATCACATAGTTACAAAAACCAACATCAAACATATCATCATCTTGACCATTTATAGCTGCCCATTCATCTAGAAAAATATCTGTATACTCTTCAGTTTGTGTGTTATAAGATGAACTCTCATTGATTTCATCTGGATCCATGATCACAAAACTTGCATTAATGTGGCTAGGATTATAAGGCTCTATGTGGTCTTTGGCCCATAACTCTAATTTTATGGTCACCTTAGCACCATATCTAGTTTTAAATACAGGTGAGACCAATCTAATGAGAAGTATCAATCTATTTTGGCTGTGAAGTCTCTTGATAAACATAAAGCAAAGTAAGGTGACAGATCTATGAAAAAAATATCTTGGGAAATGGAGAAGTTTGGACATGAGTGTAAGGTCAAAATTGCATTTTTAACAACACCTATGGTCTTAACTGAAGAGCCATCAAGCTAGACAACTCCTTTCTCAAGAGGTTCATGTATGCACCCTAAAATGGTCGCCTAGACTTTGGGCCCCATTTCTCAATTTATCAAATCCCTGAATCAATATTTTCAAATATCAACAATATCAATTATATCAATTTCCTTGATCAAATCATAATCAATTCAATATTTCTTAAGGATTGAGCCTTATTTAATTTAAAAGAGAAAAAATAAAAATAAAAATATTATTTAATTAAGAGAACATGCT
>MU228107.1:555137-566121 GCA_018584345.1 Thuja plicata
TGAGAGCAATTTTTACAAATCTTGCAACTCCATGCATAGAGAGCTATGGATCGATTTGTGAGGGCTCATTCTTGAGTTTCCTTGCATGTAAGGATTCATAGAAGTGCACTATTTTGTGTGTACAGTTCATACTTCAAATCCAACAAATCAGCTATGCTCTTTGGCATGACAGTGATGGTTGCACCACTATCCACCATACAATTATGCACTAATTTGTATCCAATGATTAAAGAAACATAGAAAGCAGGAGGCTTAACATTTCCAGATTTCTTACATTCCTTTTCTGTCATCTTCTACATATTTGCATACTTTCTTTCAACTGGTATTGTTGATTTCTTCAAATCTGCAGTATTTTTGCTCACTTGTGTTACTGGCCGCTGCACTTTACCAATCTTCTTTTCTCCTTTAACCAATTTATCATGAACTATTGAAGGCTCTGAATTGACCATAACCACTCTAGGAGGATTATGTATAGCTTTTTGTAAACTTGATGTCCCTTTTGACAACTCTTCCTTTAATAAATCTGCTTGTCCTGGAATGGCTAATGAATCCCACATAGAAATAGAAACATTCACCTTCTTCATATTATCAACAATATTATAGGGAACAACAAATTGTACCTTCTGAGGTGATTTAGCAATGGTCTAGTCTGCCTGCCTCTGATTTTTTGTTTCTTTGTTTGCAAGAGTAGAGGGCCCCTTTAGAATACAAATTGAAGGAATGAATGGTGATTGAGTTGTGGTAGCAAACCAGGCAGCTGATTGCTCTGATTCTAGAGCTCTCTTCTTGGCTTTTGTGTTTTCTGATACAGGTGAAACATCATTTACTCCATAAAACTCTTCCTCTTGCCAATTCAAAAATGCAGTGTTTGGAGTAGTCAGATCAAGGTGTTGTTGAGTCTCTTCAGTAGATACAATAGGTTGTGAATCAATTGCATTTTGAACAATTAGGTCTTGATTAAGAACCCCATTAGCACACGTGGATTGACTGTGGCATTCATTCCAATGAAATCACCATTCAAAATCATTAGCAATATTATTTTGGTTAGGAACAATATCGCTAACAATATCAAGAGGTGCAAGATTGTAAGGTCTATAAGGCCTTTGATTCCAATTTTTCCTATTTGCAGTGTTACTTCCTTGGTATTTCTACTTGTTTCTTTTGTAAGTGGGTTGAGTAGGTTGCTGGGATGAAGAACTAGAAAATAGATTTTGATTATGGAATATTGGATTTCCTTGAGTTTGCTGCCTTTTCAGGTTTACCATCTCATTTCTAAAGGTTTGTAATAAGATCTTAATCTTTTGTTGGCTATATTTTATACCTTGCAACTCGTTAGAATGGATAGAAGGCATTTTTTTTCACTCTTATAAGTTGGGAATGAGGCCAAAGGTGGAACAACTAATGCCATATTGGACTAGATGTTAGGAAAGTAAGGCATGGCTAGCCTAGGAGCTATCTTTCCTACCTGAATGAGACTATTCTCTACCCTTATTGCAATATAAAAATCTTGAGGTAAAAAATTTCCCCCATGGATTGGATCATTACTGAAATATCACTATTTAGGCTTTGCACAAAAATGTATATTCAGCAGAAGGTCTTACCGTGTCTGGAATCCTATTCTAAGTCTTCTAAAATCTGAGATTGAAATCACTCATTTCTTCTTATGGAGCCATTTTGATAGTAGTCAGTTGTTCTACCAAATAAATATTGTCAGATTTATCCTCAAAAAACTTAGATAATCCCTCACCTAATGCATCCCATGTAGCAATAGATCCAACTTGGAGAGTCCGGAACCATTGTAATGCTTTCCCCTTCAATGATGCAACTAGTAGCTTCAAAGCCACATCCTCCTCTATGATTTTATGGACATTACAAAGAGAAGAAATATCTCTGATGTGACCAATGGCTATTGTTTGTCCCTCTCCCATGAAACATGGCAATCCCTTTAATGCTGCCAATGGTATGTTGTTGTGATTTGCAATCCTTACAGGACTACCTTGATCAAATGGAACAAAAGGTAGTCTTCTGGTCATTGCTAGTGTTTCTGAAGCAAGATCTACAACCTCAGGTAGTTCCTCTTCTGATGATGGCTCAGGAAAAAATTGAAATTGAAGTGCTGAAGGACTTTCTAAAGATTCTTGATTAGAATTTGGTAAATCCATGTAGTAAGTGGGAAGAGCTAAACTTCTCTCAGATCTTCTTTTCCTTTGTCTTCCTGGCTTCCTACCCTTTTCTACAAGCTGGAAGGATAGCTCTTTTTGACCTCTAATCTCTCTCTACAAATTTCTTCCCCTCCTGGTACGTGATAAACACAAATATTTGAAGTCTTTTCCACTCTTTTGTTGATTTCTTCTTCAATAATGCTAGAGTTTTGTAGTCTTTTATTTGCTTGAACTTAGGTTTTAAAAGTGAGTTAACTCCAGCTTGAGAGATGCTAGAATAGTTTGGACATTGAAAGTTTCAATGTCATGACAAATGGCACCGGATGCATGCTTTAAACTTGGGGTTTGAGGTTGATGGTTTGAACAACCACTGCAAGCTTGGAATGAATCGAAGCTATGGTTGAGAGGTGTCAAGCTACCCATGAGATTCAGATCTGAAATGAGATTATCTCACCCATAGCTTCATATTCATCCCCAATTTTAATGGTGTAATATGAAAGAAGTTGGAAGATAATACATTGTTGACCGCGGCCACCACTACTTGTAACTTCAGAGAGCTCAAGCTTCACTCCTCTGCTGGTCTTTTCCTGCAACACCTGGCCTCTCTAGATAAGTGATCCTTGCACTTTTGTTCACTATAGTTTTAATGTGAAATAGAGGCACTGTTGTAGCCGATAACTCTTTTTAGCAATAACAATGGGGTTTCTTTCTGTGCTTTGTTTCTTGTCAAATCCTCCATTGTAGCATGAAACACCACTTGATTTTAGGTTTTTCTTTCACTAAGTTGTTTTTCCCTCACTTAGTTGTATTTCTAACAACAAAATAGGAATAACCACATGGCCTTTTGTCAAAAATCTTGCAGATATGCAAGTTTTCCAATATCTTGATTTTTAATAAGAACACGGCTTCCTTCATGACTATTTGTTATCCTTAAAAGTATACCACTTAATGTCTTTGAACACACCACATTGCAGTAAGCATAAAACATGTTCCTTCTTCTAGGCCAAACTCCCTTTCTTTCTTCTATGGGTAAAAGTACAAAGATGTGAAGATCTTGCTTTCCAGTATGCTTACAATGTTATAAAAACACAACATTCAATTTTACTGATAAAGCTAAGGGCATATTTTATCAAAAATGGAAACACAACATGTTTAAAACATACTGAAAATGTTATTTCTCTTAGTGCAAAAAATACACTTTCTTTTAAAATGCATATAAGATACTACCTATAGGGTTTGAGCACGGGCTCGTGACTCCCATGGGCCATACTTATAATTGGAACCTTAATTTAAACATGTATGTCTCATCATCATGAATGTATACCCTGCAATATATGCATGAATGAACATTATATCTCAATACAACAGTATAAGATGCATTCATTTAAATACCCTGCTTACAGATATCTCCTGAAAGTTTATTTTAAGGCATGAAACTATATTCCTTCAAAGTCATGAATTATCACAACATCTTTTGAACTCTTTGGATGGATAATCTCTGGTGTTTTATCCATAATGTAAGTATCTTCTGTAAATGTTCACTTTATGAAAGCACACAAATATGTTGTCATTGAAACCTTTGTTCTCTGTTTTTTACTTGCAATTTTTTTTACATTGTTTACTCTATTATGTATCTCCATTTCTTTGCAAATCTTACAGTTTCATAAGCATAAACAACAATATCTCATAAAAAATGGTGATAACTAGGCATGCATATTTCAATCCTAAACTTCAAAATGACTATTATGCCTTCCCTACATTTGATACTCACTGTAGTTGCATTGCCTTCATTTCTGATTTGCATGATGTTAGTGAACATCCATTCCTTTTTTTTATAATCTAGTTCATTAAGAATACTTCCTTGCTCATGTGTCTGCTACAGCATCATGGATCCTTTTTTGCATCTGTATTTTCTCTTGATATTTGCACTTAGACATATGATCACCTTTTACACACATATCACGAATCAATCCATTACATCAGTAGATAAAATGAATCAATTAATGTTTCTGGGTGAGTGTCATTCAGGATGACAGTCATTCATGAATTTTGGTTGATTTATTTATGTTTGTTGAATTAATAGGTTGATCAAATTTTGAAAAAGGTTTCTCAGATAAGAATACTAAATCCCTTTCATTCAAATATCTGGTTATAAATACAAGAATAGAATCCATCAAAGTGACCATAAATAGCAAAAGGTTTTATGTTTAAAAGAAGTCCCTTTAATACTATGTTTCAAATATTGTGGATGTATGTTTCCTTGTTACATTGATTTCATCAGATTGATATGAAGTATTAGAAGACTTGAATGTATGTTGTTTGTGTTCCATGTATTTCTTAGATCCAACTGGATCTAACACCACTCTTCCTCTCATGATGCAGGTTGAACCCTAAAAGACGTAAATGAAGATGAAGACCTGGACTTGGAGACCTAGGACCTGACAGACAACTGGCAAGAAACCAACCATAATTAAATGCATGAGACCCCTATTCCATACTTCTATCATGATTTCTATTCTACAATGTACTCTTTTACTTGACATGAAAAGAAATATGAAAATACATTTGTATATTACATTCAGTTTGAATGCACAATGTAATTGATTAGTTTTAAATTTTGAAATTCTGGAATGTGATCAATTCCTAGTGCACAAATGATAACTTTTGACATTGAATGTAATGATAAAATCTTAATTAATAATATCTGAAGGATAGTATTAATTATACTCCTCTAAATATATGATCTCCTCCTATTTGTCGTTATTTTGATGGATGTTGTAATTTAGGGTAACATAAATATCTCTCTATTATCACATAGCTATGTTGTCGTTGTATTGGGAAGATTTGTCATGCACTGTAGTTGGTCTTAAGAATTTAATCCTCTCTGATAGAAGACTTCAAATCTACCAGAACTTGGCATATGCATTTTTTTTTTGCATTTCATTTTGGCTTTTTGCATTTGGGGAGGTTTTTAGGGTTTTGAAACCTGAATGTTATTGTGCCGCCATGCTGTGATTGTGGTGTTTTCTCTGGCCTCCATTGCTACTCTATGTTTTGGATTGTTGATCTAGAAGTCAACACTGTGATGTGGTAAATGTGTTTTTGTTCTTTGGGTTTCTCTCTATGAATTTTGGGCTTAAAATAGCCTTCTCTCTACATCATTACTCCATCTCTATCTATATATCTATGAGTAAATCATGGAGCTCGGGCTTCAACTGGAAGTGGGTAATAGAATGAAGTTTAAAGTGCTTGAGCTCTTCACATGCATTTAGCACTTGAGTAACTAAAATATTTCAGGCTCTCTCTCCTACACCACGAGCTCTACAAGATTGGGGTCTTCACATGCCATAATGTATGGCATCGTTTGTGCATGAACTCGGGCTCTACCACATCTCATCTTGTAACTTATAGATAAGTTAACCTCTAATCGTTAAATTTACCCTCTACTATATTTGTTGAACATGTTGTTGTTATTTCATCTTTGTAATACCGAGCATTTGGAATACTACAATTACATATTTTTGGTTTAATGGGTCTCCTTCTTGTCTCACCAATGATTCTAGGTTTTGTTATTATGCTTTGTTTTTATAGTCACCTCTTCTTTCTCTCCATGATCTTTGCTAGATAGATTTTTTTGTGGTTTTTTTAGCTCAAGTTTGGAGCTAACTCTTATAAATAACTACAAGTATTTTTTTTTATTCATTCTTTACTCGAGCACTCTTTGTTAAAACACCCACATAGCTTTTGTTTTTGATATGGACGTGTGAGCTCATGAATGGTGATATCTATAGTTAATAATGAAAATATCATGTTGGCTTTACTGAATGTCTACATTCTTGTCATCTTGGGGTTTTTCACATTCATATTTTGTCTTTTGTTCACTTAATAGTGCTCATCATGTTTGAATGTTGTTGTTCCACTCTATGATGAGAACATGCCACTCTCTGCTAGAACTGTGATTGTCTTTATTGATAATGTTTCCATTGTATGTTTGAATGTTAACACTGGATGTTTGCATTTTTGTTAAGACCGTGCCCTGTCATTATGTATTATGTCTAAATTTTTTTACATTACATAGTCTTACTCTTGAAAAATAGTGACAAGAATTACATTCATACATAGTTACCACTTCTCATTGAAAGAGTTACTCATGGGGTTCAAGCATGAGCTTGTGACTCCCATGAGAAACACTATGAAACAAAGCTCGACAATTGAACATACATATTTTCTTTTTCATTTGAACAGATCTATTAAATATATGCATATTCATCTTGGATTATTTACAGTCACTCAAACATGATTAAAAACATAAATGTATATACAATGATTTGATCTTGGAATATGCCATTTCCTTTGAAAATGATTCATAAAAACATTGGTATTACCTTCCATTCTTGATCAATCTTCATGGCACTTGAAAATACCTCTAACAACATTAAAACATTGACACTATTTACTTGATTTCTCTTTGAATAGACACATCCTTGAACAAACACTTCCATTCTGAATTAGGTATTGAATCGTTTCATTTGAACGTGTATTCAACATCATTAGACAATAACACTGTTCACTTGAATATGCACATTGCTTTGTCATTTACTATTTTCTTGAACATCCTAGAATATGGCATTTGTCTCTTGAGCATGCATCATAACATTTTTATTACCTTCCATTCTTTATAAATAATAGTATCATAGATTTTTCCCTTTAAGAACAAATTGTTTTTTTGTCTTCTCTCCTTCAAAGATAGCAGTGTTTCAGAAGAACACTTAGGATGAACTCTTGTCCGAATGTCAAAAGTGTATGAACTATGTACATGCATTTTTTTAGTTTGATACAATGTGATTAGCTCTTCTATATGCATGTATTTGACACTTTATAACAGTATTACTATTATTCCTCTTTTTTTAAACATGCAGTGTTTTTTTCATTTTGACCCATCCTTATGCACTGTTATTTGATAATATTGATATGCATTTTCATTTGACTAAAAATAGCATTACATTTAATCTTTACTTTTCTAGGAATACAATACAATTCTACCTTATCATAGCAAGTAAAAACTTATCCCTTTCTTTAAAACACTTTGTTCTTTGCACTTGATCACACTTTATAACACCATATTTTGCAAGTAATCATTCTTTGCGCATCTCTTCATGGCATTATATCATCTCAATTCAATTTGGATCATCCATATTTCATTGCATATGCATCTTAATTTATCATATCTATACTCTACTTATTTGATATTAATATCATTCAAACTTGTAACAACATGTATTTACCTTATAGAAACTGTCATAAATTTCATCTTCTTTCGTTCTTCATCTTTCAATTCCTAAACTTGTGAACTCCTAGCTTTTTTATATTGCATGTAATTCATCTTGTGGGGTTCAAGCATGGTCTCATGACACTCACTACATTTTTCTATGTCATCTGCAACTAGGGAATTCATAGATCATACATCCTTCTGCATCTGAATACACTTATGTTCATTTTGCTTGCACACACCATCAAATCAACATTTTAGGTTAGTGGACATAATTAACCAATCAATGTTTGTGTGCGAGTTTCATGTATAATGACATTCATGCATGAACATTGGTTGATTGGTTGTGTTTACCATCTTAACATGTTGATGTTCTGAAAAAAGGTTTCTCAGCTACAGGAACTAAGTCCCTTTAATTCAGCTTTCTAGTTTTACAAACAAAAACTCTTGAATAATGCAAAATGATAACCATATACAGTAAAAGGTTTGATGGAGTTATGTCCCTTTGATACTATTATTCAGTTGACATAGATGTATACTTTTCCATTGTATTGATATTATTAGTAGATTTATAGTTTTGAAAGTCAAACTTTTGTATGTTGTTTTTGTTTCCAAGCATTTCTTAGATCCAATTTGGATCTAACACTTTTCTATTTTCATGATGCATGATAGAACCCTAGACCTAAAATGCAGAACTGATAGGAAGATTTGGGCAAAGAAATGAAGAATTGACAGAGTATAGACAACCAACTCCCACATCACAAAGTCAACTTTAAGAATGAAATGCATGGACCCCTACTCATGCTTCTATCATGCTTTATTTTATGTATTTACCTCTAAGTTTCAATATGAAAGATGTAACATGGAAGAAACAGTATCTTATTACATTCATTTTGAATGTGCAATGTAATGGTCAATTATGAATTTGAAAATTTGAATATGATCAATACTAAAAAGTACAATTCAATTTGATAATATGAATCCAATGGCAATGTATTTCATTTCTATTAATGAATTGAAATGTTAAAGGGGTGTACCTTCATGCAAGTTTTGTTGTTTATGATTATCATATTGCATGTGTAAAATTAGGGTAACACATCCATATCAATAGGAGCATGTGATCCTCACCCTTCTCTAGCATCAATTTCTTGAGCTTCCATAGGAAGTAATCCAGACCCTTCTGTAATGTGAAATTATTCAACTTTACATGACCCTCCTAGATAAGATTGTCCTTCACCTTCTTTAGTTTTATGATAATATTCTAATGCAACTTTACAATTTCTTCGTTTTGTACCAAGTGACCATTTTCTAGCATATTTACTTTGTCTTCCCTTCTGGGTCCATATTACTTCTCTAAAAAAATATTCTTCCAAAAGATCGGCAATAAAAATTCTCTTCTTCAAAAAAATACTTTGATCTAATATTTCTCCTCTCCAAAATTATTCCTTTGAAAAAAAATAGAAATAACAATCCCCCTCCAAAAAATGTCTTTGTAAAAAGTGATCAATAATAGAAAAAGTGAATTAACTTATTGCAATTTGGTGAAAAATGGAAATAAAAAACTTTACTTTAATACCATTCAAATTTAAAAAAAAAAAACAAATTCAAAACTAACCAACCTAGTTCGCATGAACTAGTTTGGGTAAAATTATGGCGGGGTGTTTCTCATCAAACTTTTCACATGAGCACCTTTGAGCGAAGCCCCTTTGCACAAAGCCCCTCACCTTTGACCAAATGGGCTCTCCGCTCGAAGACCCCTAAATTGAAAATTATCCCTTCAAAAAAAATAAAAATCCAAAAAATAGTCTTTCAAGGCCTAGGACAAGGACCAAACAAGATGCTTTTTTTGAAACACATGATGTCAAAAACTGCTAGTCAGAGCAATCTTTCTAATGAATATAATTTTAATACATATTGAGTTCATTGTCACTTTCAAAGATTAGTTTAACTAAACATAGGTTATTTTGCTATTCAAAAACCTGTCTCTTCAAGGCTTTGGGAAAAATACTAAATTACAAAAAAAGAATTATAAATTTTTTTTAGGAAAAGAGTATTTGTGTTACCTTTCTATAAAAAAATTAAAAAATGAATTTCGATATATATAGATCAAGTTAGAGTGATCCAAGTTACCTTATGTCTAAATTACCGTTACTATCACTTTAGAACTTAATAAACTATGAAATTTTGACCCAAAATGAATGAAACCAATTGCATCCTTTATATATTGAAGTTAAAAATATAATATTGAAAAATTACATCATTATCATATTTTTAAAAAGTTATGCTAATCCAAGTGACTATCACTCCTTTAAAACATAGTTTTTTCACACAAACCACTTCTCAAAAGAGAAGGAAAACTGAATTTAAATGAATTATAAATTTTTAATATATATTTGGAAACTAGAAATAAAATTATGAAACACTCTAGTACACATTATTCTCAAATTCTTAATAGTTTTGCAACAACAAGTGTTTGAAAGTGAATTTTTTTCTTAGAATGTTGATCTCTGTGGAAAAGTTGGCCAAAAGTGGGAGACACTATTGTGGGACCACCTCCTTGAAATCAAGATGTGGTTGTAGAGACTTCAAAGGATTCATCCTCACTATTTTGTTCTCTAGGAATAACCTTGATGTTGGAAGATTTAAAATCTTCCATAAAATCATGCACTCAATTCCTATATTGCTTCAACTTATTGTTATTTGTAGTGTAACTTTTCTTGAATTCTTTTACTGTTAACTTGACCTCACTGTATACTTTTAATTATTTAATTCTTCTCTCCTTAGCTATAGCAACGCCTAGTAGAAAATATTCATACTCTATGGTATTATTAGTATTTTCAAATTCTATCTTGTATGCTGAGGGGCACATGTAGCCATATGGAGAAATAATCACTGAGTACACATGATCGTAATGAGGAACAAATAGCATCAAAATAAAGGTTTCATAACTCATTTGATATAGTAGAACAACTTGGGCTATTACACTTTTCTTCTTCAGTCATACAGATGCAAGTCCTTGGTGTTAGCAAGTTGACTCCCATGGAGCATATGACTTATTTTGTGTTGTCATTATAGCAACAAAGTCATATGAAGTTTTGACAACAAACTTAGTAGTGAAAATTGACTAAGTATAGAAGACAATATAGAACATAGATACACAGATGATCAGAGCACCAGCGCACGTGTGTACGGCTAATTCAAAGTAAGCGCCTTCACACATAAGCTCTATGATATGTCTTTATGCTTACCCTATACATGCATGGTACAAAATGTCAGTACAAATAAGTTATAGAGAGAATAAGTACACTAGGAGTTCAGAATACAAAGTATGGAGCTGACTTTAGGTTTTTTGATTAGCATCTAATATTTTGTTGTGTAAAGGCTAAGTGCCTATTGTAATAATTTTGTAATCATGTATTAAACATTATTGTAAACACACTTAAGCCAATTTATTTTGAAGCGTTGTGAATGTTGTTTTTGGGCCGACTAAGGTCTTGTTTATAGTTGAGTCTATTCAAGCATATATATATATATATATATATATATATATATA
>MU228107.1:566171-620817 GCA_018584345.1 Thuja plicata
TATATATATATATATATATATATCTGTGTGTGTGTGTGTGTGTGTGTGTGTGTAATGAAAAGATATATTTGTAGTGTCAAAGAAATATGCAGAGCAGAGTAATAGAAGAGTAGTATAAAGAAGTTAGTATGAGATAGAGCCCTAAAAGAAGATAAGAGCATAAGCACATAACTGGAACTGATTAGACATCTGTGTCATATACAATAGTTCACTTTTGGATATAGTGCATATCTATTCTCAGGAGGTTTTAGCCTTCTTTCTCATTGAGCAGTGAGCTTTTGGATAGTGAGTCCTCACCCCTAATAGGGTTTTTTGTAAAAGACTCTTAATAGGTTCACGCCTTTAACTAGGTCATTATACTTGCTTTGTAAAGATTAATCCTAATAGGGCAAAGGAACTTTAACAGGTTCATTATACTAGTGCAATATTTGTGGGTACTAATTCCCATCGGGGTTTTCCTCTAATCAAGGTTTCCCCATAATCATATCATGTGTTATGTGTTCATGTGTTAAGCTTCAATTGATTTACCTTTAAACTTTCTGAAATATAATAATTAGTTAAATAGTGATCCCCCCCCCCCGCCCTCTCAGTGTTTCCAACACTTGGCCCTATTTCATCATACAAAATTCCCTCCTTTGGATCTCTGGATTTTTGGATAGTGAAAGTTTCTTTTTTTGATGGCTTCAATTGGAATTTGTTTTCATCTAAAGGATGGTAGCTTAGGACCAATACATTTTGATTTCTCCTCCCAAATATTTACAAAAATACCTTCTCAATAATATGTCATTAATTGTAGGGATGTCAAGTGCCAAGATATTAAGTTTTAGTTTCCTTTTAGTGTATAGGGCCAAGGCTACTTGAAAATATTTTATTTCTCATACAATTGGTACCTAGGTCAAGTCCATTGAATAAAATTTACCATGAGAGGATGTGATGGCTAGGTATAAAGATTTAGCAACTTGAACTAGCATTATATTATGTGAATTCCCTAAATCTATAACACAATTAATTTACTTATACCCATTCATGTACAAAGAAACATAGAAGGGATAGGTTTTATATTAGAAATAATGGGCATGATAGATTTGGATGAAGATGCAACATAATTTGGTTTTTTGAGTAATTTTTCTATTTCATTTTACACTTGGGCATTGAAAGGGGGATTAAGAGGCTTTTGTCTAACAAACTCCACCAACCTATCCAATTTAGATATGTTTAACCTAAGATACTCATCTTGAGATATTTGGAACTTTTTATTCTTAAAATACTCTATAATATTAAAAGAGTTAGGATATTCAACTTTAGGAGGATTGAATGATACCTCATATTGTAGAGTTTTCAAGACATGTGTCTCTCATTTCTTATGATCAGAGCTTGAGTTTTTGGTTAGTAGGAACTTGGTGCTTGATGAGGAACTTGAATTTTGTACCTTAGGCTCTTGATCCTTCTTCTGGGAATGTTTAGTATAAGTGAACATTGCATAATTCAGTAATGCAGAGCTAGATCACCTTTCATCTTCTTTCGCTGCACCAAACTTCTATTCCAAATAATTTATTACAACATGTCCTAGAATGAAAGTTTCTTTTTCAACATAATATTCTTTGGCACTTAGCTCATTAGAGGAATACATTTGTATTTCTCTAAACATTTTTGGACAAGGTAAACCATCAAGGTCCATAGTGAGGTGAAAATTGCATAGCATATGATTTCCTTTAGAAACATAAGGAGGGGAGGGGGGGGGGGATTTCCTTCCNGCATATGATTTCCTTTAGAAACATAAGGAGGGGAGGGGGGGGGGTATTTCCTTCCTTTGAGCTAGGTCAATTTCTAGACATATCTTCATACATGGGTTTCTGCTTATCCATTTTCCTATTAAGATATATGAAATTGTCTTCCAACCTCTAAATCATTGGATTAGTAAAAATAGATGGCTAAGGTTTCTCAGTTTTCATTTATTTCATTCACTTCCCTATAAGGATTAAATCATCTTAAATAGCTGGTTCTATTCTTTAAGCATCAACAAGAGTCTGAGAACCTTCCCTTTTTATGATAAAACTAACATTAGGAGGAAGAGTATTAATAAATAATTTATTTAATAGAGCATCTACTAGCCTTACATTATTAGGAATCCTTTTGGATAGTTTATTAAACTTGGCCAAAAAATATCTCATTGATTTGTGGACTTATTTATTCATAGTGGACAATTGAGAAATCAAAGTAATTTCATTCTTAGAAGTCTTAAATTTATTGATAAACTATTTTGACATGGTTTCCCAAGAATTAATAGATGCTATTGATAAGTTATAAAACCAATCAACTGCTTCATAGTAAAATATTTCTTAAAGAGTCTCATAGCTCCATATTTTATTTTTGTACTCCTAGTATTTTGCAAGCTCTAATAAAATCATGAATATAGTCATCAAGGGTAACCTTTCCATTCCCTCTGAATTTGAGTATAACCTTTCCTAACCCTCTAGGTAAGACACCTAGTTGTGCACCTGATTTAAAGGGCCCAATAGAATCTCTCCACAATTAAGGATGAGACAGAATGATCAGAGGAGTAGGTCTTCTAACTTATAATTGTATTTAAACTTTTACAAGGATTAAAGACTAATAGACTTAGCTAGGATATTTTCCCTTTTTCTTAGGATAATATGACCAACTCAAAGAATGAACTTTGCGAGTGGGTGAGAATGAGGAATGACCAATATATTGCATTACATCAAACTATGGGTCAATAATACCATTCTTCCTATCTGGTTTGGTATACCTTCTAGAATTTAGATTTAGCACAAAGATATAAGGGGAAGGATCATGATGTTGTCAATCTATTAATGAGAGGATTTCAATAATTATTGGGGGTTTTGTAAGGGAGTGGTTTTATTGCTAGAGGTACTCTAGGCTTTTCCTAAGCTCTTAATATGAGTCTTATAATTTGAGAAAGTTCTTCATCTTCATATAGTATTGTAGTAGTCCTATATTCCTCATTATTTCACCTAAGTTTCCAGGTTATTGTATTCACATTTGAATAATACCTTCTTGATCTTTATGAAAACCTAAATTTGGTTACAACATAGTAAATATATTCCCATATAGGAGAACCATGATCATCCACGCATGCATGATCAATCAATCATTCATGTGACTCAAGAAACATATTTAAATATTCAATACAAATCAAGAATTTCCCTAGAGATATCCCACAAAATATGTTGGTTCTTGATTTTTCCTTTTAACTATTAAAATATTATGTCCCCAAACAAATGGTAAATCAAAACAACAATTGATTCAGGTGTGTTGACCTTCTACACCTTATCTCTGATTATTTTAGAAGACACAACTATCTTCATATGATTCTTAACAAAATAAAAACATCATTGATACTTTTGACTAGAAATAAAATAGGGTAAGGAAATTTTAACCAAAAATATCTTTACAAGGTAGAAGTAAATTAAATATGATAATATAGAAAGAACACAAAGTTTCCTTAATTGTAAAACTATTTAATATTCACAGGTTGCCATTTTAAATTCCAAACAAAGTTATAACAATAAATAGAAATAGATTATAAATCAAAAGATAAACAATAACATCCTATTATAATCTCCATTCAAAAATTCGAAGGAAAAGTAGCCTATAAATTGTAAACCTAAGTTCATAATTCATAGAGAATTACTTTCAGATATTTTCTTTCATTAAAGATTCTTCAACAATAATATGTCAAACCCCTACACACATAAAAAATTATCTATATATAAGCATTCAACTTTATGACTAAATTTGGTAATCGATGGGTTGTATAAAATAATCACCCCAAAGATCATTTTTGGTCTTTAAAAGTGCTAATTAAAACATAACATAAAGTAAATATGGATTACTAGAGCCTATAATTTATTATGCATGTAAATCATGAAATTAAATGACGAAGGAGTAACTAATAAACTTCTTTTTCATCCTCTTCATCTTCCTTGAATTCATCTAACTCTTCTTATTCTTGTTGTGCATGTATCAAAACATCAACCACATTATCCTAAGTTTGCTAAGTAACTGGTGGACCCACCCTATTCTTGTATGGATCTACAGTTAGCCTTTCTAATAAAAATCTCATCTTTAACCTTTTGAGGGATGGCATTTTTCATACCATCAATCTCTAATAAATCCTTAATGAATATTTTAATACCTATCACAAAGAAATGACCTCTCAAGTCAAGTTGGAGATGTATATTTTTAACAATTGATGTTGTGAGGTTGGATTGGAATTACTTTGTGACATGATCTTTCTAGTCCATTAATTATACCCATTGATTAATATTATTAATATGAGTGTTATGGATGATACCTTCATAAATTAAGATAGCATAGGGTAGTTTGGCCATCTTCCAGGGAAGCAGTAGACAACTTACCAACAATTATCTTCACCTATTGCAGTTCAGTTTGGTGGAGATTGGTTGTCACCTCAAGTATCTCATAATTCATTAAGTGATGATCAATAAGATATTATCCCTTCAAAATCATTTGACTATACCAATAATTCATTGTCTTGACAATCACATGAGCTCTCTTAAAATATTGTAACTTATTGTAGTTAATAAGTTTTGTTATAGACACACCTAAAGGTGAACTGGTTGGGATTCTTATAGTAGGTAGCAAAGTTCAGATAAATGGAGTGAGAGTATCCACACATTGGAAGAGCTATTTTATATTCTTTTTTTCAACCTTAGTTTTTTTAGATAGTATATAGACTGAGAATTCACATGATAAATATCCCCTTTAGTAGTGGTAAGTCCCATTTAAATTCTTCTAACATTGAATTCTTGTTCTATGCTTTTGTGCTCATTTTTTTCCACACTAGGTTTAGAAATTTCTATTACATGGTGCTCATTTTGAGGATACATCACCATCCTATCAATCAATCTTACTCTTTTTTTCTTTAAAGTCTCTCCCATTAGTCATGCAATAGTATCAACCTTGGTATCCCATATTGGGGAGTAGTATTTCTTATTCTTATCAATCACCTTTTTGAACCAGGGTGAAGATGAGGTACTCATAGGAGCTTGAATTGATAGAGTGTTAGTCTCACGAGTAGGTGATATAATAGGTTGTTTAGACATAAGGGTTTGTAGATCATAATCTATCAAATAAATAACGTGAATATTATCTCCCAATTGAATTAAGAATTGAGTATCATCATCACTTGAATTAGCATGCAAAAGTATCTTTGTCTTGTTAGATATTGTTTTATCATTTGTTTCACACATAGACTTTATTTTTTCTCTTTTTTATGAAGGATCTTCACTTCCATTTGATTGTGAATTAACATTAGATGTTACATCTTGTGGTGAGGGACTCACATGCATATTATCATTTTTTCATAGGGTGTACTTGTGTGTGTTATAGGACCATAATGAGATTTAACCTTGTTATGCCACCATATATAAGGATGTCTACATTCTCTGGCCATCAAAAATGAGGCATAACAACATTTTGATATGAATCATAAAATATACCAGTACCACCATCATCTACACTTTCAAGAATTGAGGAAATCATGTCAAAGGAAATCATATGGTCTAGAGTTAGTCCCATTAAACCATGCCTAAAAAATTCTCTTTCATCAAAACAATCTTTCAAAAAATATTCTAGTTTTGGCACATGAAAATAATAAGAATCTCCATAAAACAATCCCTAACATAGCTTTTAATATCAAAATTGATTCTCAAAGGCAAAGAGAAGAACCAAAATTTAGCCAACATTTTATTGGAAGACTTAGTATATTCGATAGTTTTATAGGAATAATGAGATAGACTCATGGGAAATGAGTATCCTTTCTTCTTCATTATAACATATTTAATATTCACAAATGCCATCTAGTGATAGAGTTCCGAGAATACAATATAGCTGAGGACATACCTAGGTAGTTTCAAAGGTGCTTTGTCATAGCCTCTTACTCTTAAATATGAGAAACTATCAAATTGTCTGTAGAAACTGTCAAAATTATTTATCAAAGCTTTAGATTAATTTAAGAATCTCTTTTCTAGCAACTCTTTGATGACCCTTATACGTGTTATAAGAAATACATCATGAACATGGAAAAAAAATTATGCCCTCTTCTTTCTGCAACTAGGGAAAACCATAATAAGCTAGAATACCTCCTGAAATATTGCCTCCTTGAATCAAACCAGGCCAGTATTTATTTCTAGTAGCAAGTATATAGAATAAAAGAGAGCTAAAACAAAATTTCCCCTCTTTCTGAAACTTCACAGGTTATTAATGGAATGAGTTGCTTGTCAGTTTAGCCCAATTGAACTAAATTTTATTGTCACAGACATGTAAGAATTAATGAAGGGGCGGGGTGAATCAGTTAGAATTAGTTTCCTCAAAAATTATCCTACAGTCCCAAATTTCTCCAAATGTATATCAAAACAAATTTAGACATATAATTTAACTCGGTGAAAATGTATTCTTTAATCTCAAACTTTCATCAATAGTGTTTACCGAGTATCAATAAATTAATATTGTGATTACCGATCTAGGTCAATAAAGTAAAGTGTAAAGTAAAATAAAAATCCAAAACATTCATGCACATTGACACATAGATTTTTAATGTGGAAGTCCTGCTGAGGCAAAAACCACCTGGGACCGGTAATCCAAAATATATTCACTCTTTTGAAGTGAGCTTGGTGAAGAGCCAACCGTATTAAAGGTTACAATGTACACTGTTAAATGTGACTTGGTTAGAGGATTTAAAACTAACATTTCTCTCTTGACCATGCATTTATTATGGGGTCAAAAAGAAAACACTTAACATTAATTAGAATGTCATAATAAGGGCTTTCACTATCCTACTCGGTTAAGAGATTAATATGTAACAATAGTTAAACTTATACAATAATGATCTGCTATAAATACAACTCTATTTTTGCAAATAGTCAGATCTATTCTAAGTACATAATACCTATGATAAAATTTTGCACTTTAGTTCATCTCATACTTCATACTTGTTCTGCTCGGTAATACTCTTTCCTCTATTTTCTCAGTGATGTCTACAGAAAATGCTCAGTTATGTCTTTAACAAGTTTCATCAATCATGCATAAAATTTGCATGTGCGCATTCTATGTGATGTGTGATTCATAATTAATCTCTTATCTCCTATATAGACATCATGTCTCATTTAATTACCATCCTTCATATTTTTCCACTTAATCTCCATCATTGATTTGCCTGCTTGATCCATCCTAGATAGTTGTGTTAAAAACACGTTTAAATCTTTTTTATTTGATCTTCATTGAATTTTCATAATCATTTGATCAAAATAAAAAACTTTATCTTTTATCTAAATGATTAGTTTCCATCTCATCATCCAATTCAGCTTTGGTTTGATTAAATTTCTCGGTGAACAGTTATGTCAGAAACCCCTTTCTTGGTTATCACTATGCTCGGTATACACTATGTTTTACTCGATATTCACTGTCTCTCGGTGTATGCAAAACTCTTCATTTACCAACCACATAAACATTATTTGTTCCAAATCTTCAATTCATAACAAATATTTTCCACCATAATAATACTCAAATAATTTGACATCAATGACAATACATTAAGTGACAATTTTTATCATCACATCTGCAAATTGGTTGAATATCAACAAATGAATTTAAACATATAATCAATTTTAGTTCATCAATCTATCCCTTTGGCGTTGATGGAAAAATAATATGATATATTCAATACAAAATTCTATACAACAAATACCAAATTCTACAACTATAACAATTTTATAGCTCTCGCTACCTTGAATATAAACTATGTCAGTATAAAAACTCATCATGCAGACTCTCCCTCGAGTTTTGAATTTTTCAGGTCTTTAATATTTCTATAGATTAGATATTCCTCTCCCTTTCTCTTTTCTCCCTTTCATAGATATATATTTCATTGATTCTTCTCTCCCTTTGACAACAATGCCAAAAAAAAATATGCATCTCTTCAGTAGCCAAATAAAATATCTTTTCTTTTTGGTGTAGTAGGTACCTTTCAGTGTACTGATATCTCTGTGTCAGTCCAGTCCAGATTTTCATCAACATGATTGATATTATGATTTCATGTAGGTTGATGCAACATCAAACTCATCTTAGTTACCAATAGACAAGGGATGAACCCCTAGTCTACCTCTCAAGTACTCAAATGTATCCTTTGGCAAGGGTTTTGTGAATATGTCTACAAGTTATTCTATTAACTATACATATTCCAGTATTACATGTTTATCTTGTACGTGTTCCCTCAAGTAGTGATATTTAATAGGTATGTTCTTTGTCTTTGAATGCATCACAGGATTCTTTGAAATATTTATAGCACTTGTATTGTCACATTAAATTATCACTGGGTCAGTGATCTTTTAATTCATTCCTTTAAATAGTCATTTTTATCCATACTATGTTTGAACAATTTATAGCAATAACAACATACAATTCTTCTGTAGTTGACTGATATATGAAGCCTTGCTTATTTCTTATCCAAGTAACTAATCTTTCTCCAATAAAAAATGCTCCACTAGTAGTGCTCTTTCTATCACCTATGTTCCCAACCCAATCAACATCAGTATAAACTTTCAATTCAAACATTCCTTCTCTTTTATACCATAGTCCATAATCCTTGGTATTCTTCAAATATCTAAAAATTCTTTTTACAGAAATCATATGTGATTCTCTGGGATTAGCAAACAATCTTGCAACTATTCCAACTATGTGTGCTATGTCAGGTCTTGTGTGTACAACATATAGCTATTTACTAATCATATATTTGTACAAAGTTTGATTTACTTCAGGTGTCTTGTCTTCTTTTGTTAGTTTGCATCATGTCACCATAGGTGTTATGACTAGTTTTGATTCTTCCATCTTGAATGTCTTTATTACTTCCTTGATGTGTTTTTATTGAGTAATGTAGATACCTATAGTCTTTTGTAAACTTTGCAATCCTAGAAAAAATTTGATCTAACCAAACATTGAAATTTCAAATTCTTTCCTCGTTTCACTAGAAAATGAAGTGCATAAGTAATCATTACCTCCAAATATGATATCATCAACAAATATTTCAACAATAAGTGTCTTATCATCATTTCCTCCTTTTAAATAAAAAATTTTGTTGTCACTTGTTCTAGTACATCCAATGCTTATAAGATAAGAATGTAATCTTTCATACCATTCTCTCGGTGATTCTTTCAATCCATATAAAGCTTTGTGTAACTTAGATACCATGTTTATCTAGTCAAGATTAATAAATCCTTTAGGATGTTCAATGTATACATCTTCTTCTAGTATTCTATTCAAAAATGAAGACTTCACATCCATCTGATATACCTTGAATCCTTTATATACAACATATGCATGTAGTATTCTTACTCCTTTAAGTCTAGCAATGGTTGAAAAAGTTTCTCCATATTCAATTCATTCTTCTTTTGCATACCCTTTGCAAACTAATCTTGCTTTATTTATGGTTACATTCCCATCCTCATTTAGTTTGTTTTTTAAAATCCATTTGGTGCCAATGACTTTTTTATCACTGGGCCTCAGTACTAATGTCCATGTCTTATTTTTTGTATCTTCTAAATTTCCTCATTCATTGCATTAATCCATTCTTCATTTTCTAATGCATCTCTAACATTCTTAGGCTCAAATTCACAAATTAAGCAAGTATCATCTCTCAACTTACTTCTTGTCATCATGGCTACTCTTTTATCTCCAATAATCTGATCTTTTGGATGATGTCTTCTCACATATTTACTAAGTATAGGTTCAACTCTTTATTCTTCATTATATTCTTTTTTAGTTTCATTGTCTTCTAGTTCATGATCTTTAGTTTCAGCAATTTCCTGAGTCTCGGTCTCTGCTACATGTTTTTTCGTGACATTAACTTGTTGCCCGATAATGTTAGAAATCTATGTCGATATATTATTAGGTTCTTCCAAGTACA
The DNA here is from genome assembly GCA_018584345.1 of Thuja plicata. Taxonomy (NCBI): domain Eukaryota; kingdom Viridiplantae; phylum Streptophyta; class Pinopsida; order Cupressales; family Cupressaceae; genus Thuja; species Thuja plicata. The sequence goes on from MU228107.1 coordinate 576,139, forward strand.
GAAATATACTATAATCTTCTGGTTCTTTAATGCTATCCTCATCATTTTTCTTAGAAAATTCATCAACTTTCACATTTGCACTCTCAATTATTTTTTTAGCTGTCTTTTTTAAACATTTGTAAGCTTTAGTCTTAGTAGAATATCAAATAAATATTACTTCATCAATTTTTGAATCAAATTTACAATTTCGATCATCTTTCAAAATATAGAAATGACTACCAAATATTCTAAAATAGCTCACATTAGGTGTATAACCATACCATAGCTCATAAGTTGTTTTATTTGAGTCTTTCTTCAGTTGTACTCGGTTCAATGTGTAAACAGCTATGTTGACTACTTCTTTTTTAGTATGTTTGTATAACACTCATTTCAATCATCAATGTTTTGGCATAATCAATAATTGATCTATTCCTTCTTTCAGCAATTCCATTCTACTATGGTGTCCTCGGTGCAGAAACCTATCTTTTGATTCCATACTCATTACAAAATTTAGTAAACTCATTATAAATAAATTCACCTCCTCTATCAAATCTCAAACACTTCAGATCTCTACCACTTTATTTTTTAACATTACCATTGTACCACTTAAACATATTAAGCGCTTCAGATTTTTCTTTTAGGAACATGACAGTCATCATCCTAGAGTAGTGATAAAAAAATAAAATAAAATATATGTCCCCATAATAGCTTTGTGTTCTCATTGGTCGACATAGGTCTATATGAACTAACTCCAAAATATGATTAGATAAAAAAATTATTTCTCTTGAAACTAGATTTTGACATCTTTCACATATGACAATTTGTGCACATTACATGGTCTGGTTTAGATAAGCTCGGTAAGCCTCTAACTTTTCTTTTCTTCCTAATCTTAACCATGTTGTCAAAATTTACATGACAAAGTCTTTTATGCCATAACTATATATCTTCATTCTTGGCCAATAATGATGCAGGAGCATCATATGCTCATCAAAGGAACATTGGAGGACCAAGTCATCACAGAGGTCATGGAGCATCTCCTGAGATCAATTGGGCAATCCTTCAACCAATCATGGCATTTGAAAGCATAAAAAAGTCATAATGTTGTATGATGTCCTGAAGGACTTCCATATTGAAAAGTTGTAATTGAACCATGGGATAGGATTTTAGGGTTGCCTAGGTAGAAAAAGGTGTTTGATAGGGTCTTATAGGTTAATAAGATCATATCATTTCATTGCCTAAGTCAGAAGATCCAATAGGTTCTTTAAAAGTATAGTTTAATAATTAAAAATTTGAATTTTTGAATACAAACGGTTATAAGGCATTTTGGAGGGAAACTCCATAGTTTAAATTTTGTAAAGAATTAAAATATAAGACTAGTTGGGATTAGTTGAGGGGGTTAGTTACCACCCCTCAAGTCTATAAATAATTTCTTGTACAGACTGGAAGGCAAGAATGTACGGACTGTTTCTCTAAAAACTGAATAAAGTGCTCTGTTTTAATAGAAATTGGTAGGAATTTCAAATTTCTTGTTTACCTTTTGCATTGAGACACGTTACATGGTGTTTGCAGACATGTTCTGATGGAAAATTCCAAGATTTGAATCCAATTTTGTAACTGTTTTGTTCAAATTCCTTGAGGGCTGACTGTTACAGGCAGATAATTGACAGTTTTGAAGTTTTTTCCAATTAATCATGACCATTCTGTGAAATGTCTTCTGTTTCTTCATAGAATGGGATTTATCTAACATGTATAAGTATTTCTAATCCATTAATGTTCATCTAACTATTATAATTGGTGGCTACCAAGCATTTAAAGGTGAAAATAAGAGGAAAATTGAGAGGACAGTCATATAGAGAGTGATTTGTCTTAAGAAGGGCAGTGTTTGAGTTTTGATTCATGGTTGTGATATTGAAACATTAATGTCTGCACCTTGAATTGTTTAGAAAAGTCATTGCACGTGTGAGATTGATGATGCCCTAGGAACAAGGGTTTGTAAGGGATGAATTGGGGCTTTTGGGTTTAATGGAGCCATAGATTGAAATTGATTATGGATTTTTCAATTTTAAGGCATTTGAGGAGCCTTTGAAAATTCTTAAGTTCATAATTTAAGTATTACTACATGTTTCTTTGTAAATGCATCATTGGTTCAATTGTTGAAAACAGGGTCACTGTGAAGAATCCTTGCTATTTGCCAAAGGAAGCTTATCTAATTTTTTTATATGTGTTGTACAAGGATAGGGAGTGTCTGAAACTATGATTTATTCCAGGGGTCTTTTGGTAAAAACAAAAGTTATACATCTTTTTGCCTTGATGCAGAGATCAGGGTGGTGAACCATGAAACAACCCAAAATGAACAAAAGTGTAATTGTGTTCCAAGTGACCCTTCTAGGTCCTGATATGCAAAATCCACAAATATTCAACTCTAGGAGGTTTCAAGGCTTCAATAGGTTTTTATTATCATATATGACATGTTCCAATCAATATTTTTCAGTTTCAACACCTTTTAGACCAAAATGCACAATGTAGCCAAATGTTGTCAATGCAAAATTGTGACCCTGTGACAGCAGCAAGGCAAAAAGATGTATAACTTTTGTTTTTACCAAAAGACCCCTGGAATAAATCACAGTAAAGAAAGAAATTTTGGCAAGACCATGTTCTTGGGACAAGAACATCTTTAAAGGTGGTGAATTTGATGTAGGAGCATCATATGCTCATCAAAGGAACATTGGAGGACCAAGTCATCACAGAGGTCATGGAGCATCTCCTAAGATCAATTGGGCAATCCTTCAACCAATCATGGCATTTGAAATCATAAAAAGTCATAATGTTGTATGATGTCCTGAAGGACTTCCATATTGAAAAGTTGTAATTGAACCATGGGATAGGATTTTAGGGTTGCCTAGGTAGAAAAAGGTGTTTGATAGGGTCTTATAGGTTAATAGGATCATATCATTTCATTTCCTAAGTCAGAAGATCCAATAGGTTCTTTAAAAGTATAGTTTAATAATTAAAAATTTGAATTTTTGAATACAAACGGTTATAAGGCATTTTGGACGGAAACTCCATAGTTTAAATTTTGTAAAGAATTAACATATAAGACCAGTTGGGATTAGTTACCACCCCTCAAGTCTATAAATAATTTCTTGTACGGACTGGAAGGCAAGAATGTACGGACTATTTCTCTAAAAACTGAATAAAGTGCTCTGTTTTAATAGAAATTGGCAGGAATTTTGAATTTCTTGTTTACCTTTTGCATTGAGACACGTTACATGGTGTTTGCAGACATGTTCTGATGGAAAATTCCAAGATTTGAATCCAATTTTGTAAGTGTTTTGTTCAAATTCCTTGAGGGCTGACTATTACAGGCAGATAATTGACAGTTTTGAAGTTTTTTCCAATTAATCATGACCATTCTGTGAAACGTCTTCTATTTCTTCATAGAATGGGATTTCTCTAACATTTATAAGTATTTCTAATCCATTAATGTTTATCTAACTATTATAATTGGTGGCTACCAAGCATTTAAAGGTGAAAATAAGAGGAAAATTGAGAGGACAGTCATATAGAGATTGATTTGTCTTAAGAAGGGCAGTGTTTGAGTTTTGATTCATGGTTGTGATGTTGAAACATTAATGTCTGCACCTTGAATTGTTCAGAAAAGTCATTGCACATGTGAGATTGATGATGCCCTAGGAACAAGGGTTTGTAAGGAATGAATTGGGGCTTTTGGGTTTAATGAAGCCATAGAATGAAATTGATTATAGATTTTTCAATTTTAAGGCATTTGAGGAGCCTATGAAAATTCTTAAGTTCATACTTTAAGTATTACTACATGTTGCTTTGTAAATGCATCATTGGTTCAATTGTTGAAAACAGGGTCACTGTGAAGAATCCTTGCTATTTGCCAAAGGAATCTTATCTAATTTTTATATATGTGTTGTACAAGGATAGGGAGTGTCTGAAACTATGATTTATTCTAGGGGTCTTTTGGTAAAGACAAAATTTATACATCTTTTTGCCTTGTTGTTGTCACGGGGTCACAATTTTGCATTGACAACATTTGGCTACATTGTGCATTTTGGCCTAAAAGGTGTTGAAACTGAAAAATATTGATTGGAACATGTCATATATGATAAAACAAACCTATTGAAGCCTTGAAACCTCCTAGAGTTGACTATTTGTGGATTTTTCATATCAGGACCTAGAAGGGTCACTTGGAACACAATTACACTTTTGTTCATTTTGGGTTGTTTCATGGTTCACCACCCTGATCTCTACATCAAATAAGAAAGTAGTTTCAGTTTTTTCAAGATAGAATAGGTTACTTTTATATATTTTTCACCGGTGTCGATCAACTTTTGAGTTCCATCATGTAGAATCTAGCTTTTCTATTCTCAAATGTGACTCGGTTACCTGTGTTATTAAACTATGAAACACTCAACAGATTATAGTTATGTCCTTTTACCCAATAAGAATTTTCATATTTAATTTGATTATTCAACATAATAGTACATTTTCATTTCACTTGACAGGGTGTATCATCTCCCATTCTTACAGATCCTCCATCATAATGTTCAAGAAATTCAAATTTTCCTTTATCACTAGTCATGTGATGTGTACAACCACTATCAATAATCCAAATGTCATGTTTAATAAATTTAGAGATAAGTCATTTTTCTACATACCTTTCATCTTCATCTGAATCATCTTTCAAGGGTATAAACACTATCTCAATATCTTCATCACTTTCAGAACCACTGTCATCATCTTTATCTTCAACAATGTAACAATATTTCTTACCTTTATCTTTGTAGTCTTGGTTATCACTTCTATCATACTATTAGTTGCTTCTGTAGTCTTGGACATCTTTTTTGTTATTATCTCTATCATTTCTATCATCATTCTTTATGTTAGGGCAGCTTGTAGAAAAATAGCTAATCTCTTTATAGTTAAAGCATATCAAAGGTAGTTTACCTTTATATAGTCCATTACCTTTGTGCAATCTTATAAATATTAAAGCTTCAAGTTCATCAAGTTCCTTGTCATCGCTATCACTGTCATTGTTATTTCTAATTATGTGTTTGTTACTAGATTTACCAATTTTCAAAGTAGACATAAATGTGAATTCCATAGATGGTATAATATTATTGTCAAAATTATTCATCTCAAAAGAAATCAAACTTCCAACAAGACTATCAATAGTAATGTTATCTCTAGGTGAAAATCTCATTTCATGTATTGTATAGACTCTTATGGAATAAATAGGCAATAGACTTCTAATAATATTACTCACAATTGTGTCTTCATTAATGGTTCCACGAGATCCTTGAATAGAATTCACAACTTCTTTAAGTTAGTTATTTTACTATGTTATGGTCTCTCCTTCCTTCATTCTCATGTCATCAAACTTTCCACGAAGACTTTCATCTTTGGCTCTCAGTACATTTACAGCTCCTCCATGAACTATTGTAAGCTGGTTCCACATCTTCTTAGGGGTTATACATGTCTTGATGTCCTCAAATTTTGCATCTGCAAGTGAAGAAAAAATCTCCACCATGATAAGGTTATATTGATGTTTCTCTTTCATCTGATTTATAGTCAAAGGTCTAGTAGATAGAGTTAATTCATTATCTAGATAATATTCAATGTTGCTTCCAATCCCTAATAGGTATAATATCATTCTTCTTTTCCATGTCGATAAGTTATCCTTATTCATCTTAGGTGCGTCTCTCTTATACATCTTGTAATCTTTAGCTTAAGTCCTTCAAAACTTTCTTATAAGCATTGTACACTCTAATACCAATTGTTAGAATAACAGAGAGAGGGGGGGGGTGAATCAGTTAGAATCAATTTCCTCACAAATTATCCTATAGTCCCAACTTTCTCTAGATGTATATCAAAACAAATGCAAACATATCATTTAACTTATTCAAAATTTATTATGTAATATAAAACTTTCATCAATAGTGTTTACCAAGCATGAATAAATTAATACTATGATTACCAATCTAGGTCAATAAAGTAAAGTGTAAAGTAAAATAACAATCCACAACATTCATGCACATTGACACAAATTTTTAGCATGGAAACCCTACTAAGGGCAAAAATCACTTGGGATCGGTAACCCAAAATATTTTCACTCTTCTAAAGTGAGCTTGGTGGAGAGCCAACCCTGTTAAAGGTTACAATGCACACTGTTAAATGTGACCTAGTTAGAGTATTTAAAACTAATAGTTCTCTTGACCATGCATTCATTATTGGGTCAATAATAAAACACTCAATATTCATTAGAATGTCATAATAAGGACTTTCACTGTCCTACTCGGTTAAGAGATTTATCTATAACAATGGTTAAACTGATACAGTAATGATCTAATTCAAATACAAATATATTTTACAGATATTCAGATCTATGCTAAGTAAATAATACCTTTAATAAATTTATTCACTTTAATTCATCTCATACTTCATACTTGTTCTTCTTGGTAATTCTCTTTCCTCTGTTTACTCAATGATGTCTGCAGAAAATGCTCATTTTGGTCTTTAACTAGTTTCAGTAGTCATGTATAAAATTCATGTGCGCATCATGTGTGATGTGTGATTCCTAATGAATCTCTTGTCTCTTCCATATAAATCATTTCTCATTTAACTTCTATCCTTCATATTTTTCAGCTTAATCTCCATCCTTGATTTTCCTTCTTGATCCATCCTTGGCAGTTGTGTTAAAAACATGTGTCAATCTTTGTCGTCCAATATTCATTGGATTTTCATAAATTTTTGATCAAATAATAAAATTTATCTTTTACCTCAAAATCATCAATTCCCCATCTCAACATCCAAGTCAGTCTTGGTTTGATTAAATTGCTCAATCAATAGTTGTTTCGGGTATCCCTTGCTCGGTTATCACTGTATTTTTCTCGGTATTCACTATGTCTCGATGTATACATAACTCTTCATTTACCAACCATGTAAACATTATTTTTTCCAAATATTCAATTCATAACAAATGTTTTCCACCATAATAATATTCAAATAAGTTGACATCAATGACAATTAATTAACTGATAATGTTTGTCATCACATCTACAACTCGGTTGAATATCAACAAATGACTTCAAACATACAATCACTTGTTCATTAGGAAAGTGAGACCAAACTGACACATCTATTCATTAAAGTACTCAACATTAGTTCTACCAAGTATGAATCATCATAATATAATAATATCTACTATATCATCTTAGAAAAACTCTTTGTTTATCCAAGGAGGTAATTTTGAATTTATTAACTAGGGATTTTTAGCCAATGTTTGGTAATTGAGTTAAGCAACCAATCTAGTTACTTGTGGAAAAATTCCAACCCTGAATGGATAAACAAATTTATCCCATTTTCCTTGATAGGAATATGTAATGCATGAGAAACTCTATCCACATCATTTTTAACTGTGGGCATCTGGTTTCCACCATGAATTTGATTGGTGTCAATGTGATAGTGTTGTAGCTAGGTAAAGATCAATTTAGGACATGCAATAGCAGAAGGGTAATCGCTAGCTTGGGATAGCAAAGACTCCATAGTTTATGGGAAATAAGAGAGGTTTATATCTTTTGAAACTTATTGTTTATATTATGCAGAGTTAGTGATCCAACCTCCATATCTTTGATATGGTATAATTTAATTTCAATGAGATTAAAGGTCTTGGGGGCCATGGAGGTGAAGGAATAGAGACTTAGGATTTCCAGCCAAAATTAGGGATTGGAGGAAGAGTAGTATGGAGAGTAAACACAAAGAGAACATGATCTCATGAACACTATTTTAATAATTCCTTTTAACCTTTTAAATGAAAGAAAAGGAGATTGAATTCTTTAAAAATTTATTACATAGAGAGGTTTCCCAACTCATACCTTTTCTTTCTTTTCTCTTTTTCATAATTATTCAACTTCACTAGTACATTCAGATGCATCTGACCAAAGGTGGTATAGTTGTTTATACCTAGATAAATTAATTTTTTAAACTTTGGGAGTTATGAGTACTGCTTCCAAATTTGAAATGAAAATATTTTAATTAATATACCATCAATTAGGCAGGAAGATTGATACTACCTTGACAGAACCGTACTACTACTTCTTACAAGGCCACCACAATTAGAGTATCAAATAGTCACATCTATGAAGAACTATAGAACATTAGAGTTTGTATAAAAGGGTCAATCAAGTTTGATTGGATGATAAGGGAATCAGTGAGGAACCAATTATGTTAATACTATTATAGGTCAGGTGTCGGGATAAACAAGGAAATGTGAATGATAAGCTCAAGGAAAAATAATAGAAATTAAACATTTGATTTCAAGTAAACAAAAAATAACATTTATAAATATTGTATAATTCTTTCATGACCTTTGACAAACTTAAATTATCAAAATAATTTTAATTTAGAAGATTCATTTGAATTTATGTGGTTAGGGTATGAGTAAAACATTATTTTATTTATTTATATTAAAATAAGTGGGGGAAGTACCTTTGACAGGTCAAATAAAAATTAATAATAGATGGCTATTCAAAATCATAAAAATAGAGTTAACTCAAGAGGTGACCAAAGAAAACATTTCTCTAGAAAAGAAACAACCAAAAGGACCTTTACATCATCTATTGATCAGAACTACAACCCAACCATAGTTGTCATAAACAACTAAAGACTAGGTAGACAACATAGTTGAAGGTTTAAATAGTCTTAAAAGAAAGTCAAAATAGAAAATCAAACCTTAATAAAAATTTGAGTTAAGAACCATGTATAGGTCCAATGGAATGATCTATATATTATTTCAGTAAGAAGAGACCAACTCATTTTTTACAATGAACAATAGTCCAAGATGAAACATCTTTTCTAGGAGAACTTGATGCAGTATAGCTAGAAGAACCATAAGATTTATTAGACAAGTCACTTAGGAAAGTCATTAGATTTTGAGAGGGAACCCTATAGTTTTGAGTGGGAGAGTCAAGCATCATGGATAGGATGAGTCCAAAATTTGAGAGATCGATACCAAGAGTTTCAAGAGGAACCACATGACTACGAACATGAGCTTGAGTTTCTGAAATAACCAAATTACTAGGCAAAGGACTCCCATCCAATATTCAAAGAAACAAGAAAAATAATATCCAAACTAATAATTGATTTGTAAATTGACTTCACACATATTTTTTATATTTATATTATACTACTAGATTAAATAATATTGATATTTAAAATTGATAAATAATTAATTTTTATATATTACAAGTAATATAATATGAATTAAACCTTATGTTCTCATCCCATAGTGTGTTGGGTAAATGGTGCTCTTGTTGTTGTGACCACAAAGGACCAAATATCTGCTAGACCATCACGTTCACAAGCTTGTGAATTTGTTTATTCATTATGTCCACCAGTTTGAGCCTCAACATTAATACTTGAGGATTAGAGATGAGGTCTCTTATTTTTTACATCACTGATAGGTAGCTTTAGGTCAAAGTATTTAATATAACTTTGAAGGATATGCCATACAAGCTTTACTAGTATCATTAATATGTTTTATTATATTAAATATCATGTATCAAAATTACAGTATCTATGCAGAAGTTCACAATTTTAACCCATCACTGTCAAAACAAAGTATAGACAGTCACTGTTAGTATACCAGTGTCTCACAACATAAAAATATACATTATGGAATAAATAGGTATTATCAAATAGGGATTGATTATATCTTCCCTTCTGGTGAGGGACCCAAGCTATCCAGAATCTACCACCTTCTATGCAAGCTAGTACCTTTCCCTCCTCAATGTGTTGCATTTAAGGATGTTGTACCACCTCTGCCATAGGTATATCACATAGTATTGATGCTAGTGGTACAACCTGGACAATATTATTTATCGCCTGACTTTCTCTCCTCTTTTGCTCCTCCATATCAGCCATAAATTTATGTAGGGCCACCTCAAAGGGAGTATGTTAATGTGACTCCCTAGACCATGTATATCCATGAGACACATCCCATGAACAAAGCCTCATCATGACATAATTGAATAAGTCTTCTAGCTTGGTATTCTTGATCTTTATGTGAGACCTACATTAGACTGTCATAGTTTTACTGCTTCTTATTCATGATTTCAAATATTTTATGCTTAGATATACTTTGACTATTAGAGACTTTTATGTATTTAAGGATATGTTGAATCCTATGTTATATTTAGTACCTGATTATGTAATCAGGGTACACTTGAGATACTACATGCTTTTATTCAGTTTAATTTATGATGATGTGATATTTATGAGATTTATTGTGTAGAGGTAATTATGATGGAACTTGGTTTAGGAAACCAATGATATGCTTATTTAAGTTTCAAATGCAGATATAGTTTATATATAATATATTTTGATGTCATAATATGCTTTCATATCATGTTGTTTTGGAGCTACTGATGTGTGCAATGACAGTGCAGGGATAGTTGACCATGGATTTAAATCGGGGACCCAGTATTGGAACCTATGTGGTATTTTGTGCATTCCAAGGTCCTATTTATACAAAGAAACATGGACCTTGTTTTATCTATTTTTTATTCATAAATGTGGTTTGCATGTGTCTATTTCAATTAGTAAATGTTAATGTGAATAAGCCATGTCATTTGTTTTAATTCATTGTGCCAATTTTGGCAATTGTTTTAATTTAATGTTTACATGGCTAGTAAAGGGAACCATGGTTAGTTGTAGGGTTAAATAAGGTTACCTATGTATAGTACCCAAGCTTACCCCAAGGTTAGAAGTTTCTAGACGGTCAACTTGGCTTATGAATCTCTGGGCAAACTTCAAGGGTAGTTTAGGAGGGCCTTTTGGGCTCCCTAAAGGTAACCAGGGTTATTTTTAGCTGCCCAACGTGGTACCCTAGGGGTTACGGGTCATTTTTAGTCATTAATGAGACTCTAAACTCACTTATTTATCCCCTAAAGTCTCATTTTCAAACTTGATCAAATTTGAGGAGTTGTGTAACTTTGGTTAACATCTCTCTTCTTTCCAAGTTGCATTTAACTCCATTCATGGAGAATGAAGGCAAGTAGGAAGAAATAAATGGTTAGGCTCACCTTATCTTTGGGTTAAGACTTGATCATGTTGGATTTTTTCCTATTTAGAGAAGGATTTAGGATGAGTTGAGTGTTCACCCACTCTCTAGCCTTAGAGACAGATTTTAGTTTTAAAGGAGCTTTTGGAGAAGGAGAATTAGGAAGGATAACTCATCACCAATCATCATCTCATCTTAGCTTTGATAAAGGTAGGTCTTGTTTAAAAATAGATTTCATATTTTCTTGATGTTCTTGAGCTTGAAACTCCATTAATGGATTCCTATGTATTTTTTTGAAGTTATTTTCAAAGTTAAACTCTTTGGTATTTTATTTGTAGTGTTTATTTTGTGTTTCTTTTTGAATGGGTATCTTCAAGGCACACTCACCCTTGGGAGGGAAGAGTATCCTTGAAGGGGGTATTACGAAATGATTCCTTTTTAGTGTAGAGTCTCTCATGTGTAGAGGTAAAGACATGGGGTTTCATGATACCCATGATGCCAAGTAGGGCCTAAGGGCACCTAGAGGGGAATAAAAAAATTATTTCATGACTACATCTTGTGTAGATGGTCATTTCAGGTCCATGTGTGGGTTGTGTTTCATTTTTTATAATTGGCTTTCCCTTACTGTGAGGTCTACTACTACCACTATTTTTAGCAAGGCCTCTTGGAGACCTTCCTCCTATTTATCTTTTGTACCATTTTGCGTGCACTTGATACCTTTGAGGTAGTTTAGTTAACCTCTTTAGTGTGTTTTAAAAAAATTGTTTGTGTGTTTTTTCCCAACTCTGTGGCATGACACTTTATCACTACAGTATCCCGGATAGAAATATTATGAAAGGTAAGCCTCCGCAAATACTCAGTAAGCAACCTAGATTTATCACCAAAAACATTGTCATTGTGTAATTTCCAAATGTACCATAGTAAAAGTATAGAAAACAAAGCAAAGAAACCATTACAAAATTTTCTAACCCCATCAATATGCCAAAAAAAATCTCATCCAAGGAAGCATTACATCCAATGTCAATGCCAAATATCTTCCAGATTTATTTAGCAAAAATACAATTGAAAAAGACATGATTTACCAACTCCATGACTTTACAGATTGTGAAAAGAATCACTTCACCATTAGGGAGCCTGACTGCCAGCCTTTGTAGCAGAAATCTCCATTTGAAACTTTTGACTTTTGGTTCAGAAAAAGATGTCCAAAGGGCCAAAAAAAATTTACTCCAGGCATCATTGGGAAGTTGAAGGTCCCAACAGTTATTAACATGGGAGAATATATAATAGTCATCTTTAAGGGAGGATTCTATTTGTTTGGTTTTGATGCGGGGAAGGGGGAGCCATGTTTACACCTATATGACAAGAAAGCCTCACTATAAAAAAAACATAGTCTTTGGGAAGATATAGGCGGAAGAAGGATTTTTTAAAAACAACATAAGTATAGGATTGGGACTAGGGGAGGTTCAAATCAAGAATAATATCATTCCAATTTGGGAGATCATAATTATAAAGTATATCTGCAAGTAAAGAATCCCTTTGTCTTCCCAACTCTTTGTAGAGAACCCCAGTAAGAGAGAAAGTGGTGTGTCATGGTATTGTAACCCCCACCAAATTGATCTACTGCCAAAAATATGCCAACTGGCCATAAACACCCCTTTCTCCTACACTAGATGTTTCACACTTTCCAAACCTTTCCAATTAGCTTGAAACACCAAAGAGCCATTTACCTTGAAATCCACTTCCCCAGCTAATATGTCATTGAGTTGAAGGCCCTTCCACCATTTTTCTTTCATTCGGTACCCCTGATGATGTTGTTCCTAACCAGAATTTTCCATGGTTCATCCCCGGTAAGAGACTTCACAATCCATTTAGCTGTAAGATCCAAACCTTGAGTCCTTAAATCTTTAAGCCCCATCCCCCATAATTATTTTCCATTGTGCACCAAGACCATTTGACAACATGCCATTTATTATTTCCCTTACCACCCGACCATAGGTAATTCCTTATGTTCTTTTGGAGAAAATTGAATTGATACTAGTGAAAAATACATGTTGAGGAATAGTAAATGGTGTAAGTATAAAGGATCTTCTAACAAGCCTATCCTCTCCCTGCCAAAGAGAGAAACTAGTTATCCCACCTCCCTAATTTTTTTATGAGCTTACTTTTCACCCATTCCCGCATATTTTTTAGAATGGGATTAATGGAGAAGGGGATGCCCAAGTATGTTACCTGTAGATTGGGTCCCCCCAAATTAGTAGACCATTGACTAACCCACTCTAGGGGGTTTCATTCCATCCTAAGATAATAGATTTAGTTATGGAGTTCTTTCTACCTAATGGTTTACAAAATACCTCCATTTTCCCTATGAAATTATTTAGATTATCTTCTTCCAAATCCAAAAAAGTAGTTGTGTCATCTGCAAACTGAATATTTGTAACTTCACCTTTCAGAATGTTGATACCTTTGAGTTTAGGAGTTAGGGAGTTATCTCTCAATATATAACCCAATGCATCAACAAAAATCACAAATAAGGCAAGGCAAAGGGGGTACCCCTGCCTGATGGGATGAGACAATTCAAACTCTTCAGACCTATAACCATTAACTTCCACTCTACTTTTTCCATCCTTCATAAGAACCTGCACCATCTCAAAAAAATCAATAGGGAAACCAAGAGCTTCAATAATCATTAATATAATTCCCCACTCCACTCTATCGTATGCTTTCTCGTAGTCGATTTGTGTCATGCAATCTTTTTGTCTTGAATCTTTAGCCTAGCTCATAGCCTCCCAACAAGTGATTAAATTTTTTAACATGTACCTACCCTGACAAACCATGTATGATTGGGGTTATTATCACTAGGTATAACTTTCTCTGACCTTATAGCCATTTTTTTTCCAATAATTTTATATGAGACACTGAGTAGGGTGATTGGTCTCCAATTTTTAATCAATGTTCTATCACCTTCTTTAGGGATGGCCTTGATTACACCATTGTCAATGTCTCCTCCTAGTGAATCATTCTCCATAGCTTCCTTATATACCTCACAAAGATCCTCTCCAATCCACTTGTTTTTCTTCTTGTGAAATTTATTCAAGAGGACATTAGGCTCGAGGGCTTTGTCCAAGGCCAAGGCCTGGATGGAATTGCATATTTCTTTGACATAAAATGGGTTATCCATAATAAATACATATTCCCCACATACCATCTTAGTAATCAACCTCCTAACCTGATCTCTAGCTTGGCACATACCACCGTCTTCTTCAAATGTAAATAAGATCTTGCATCACTAAGAGAAGGCCTTAAGTATTTCCTCTTGGTATTCAATATTAACACCTCCATCCAAGATTTACTCAATCTTGACCCTGGCTTCTTTATTTCTAAGGATGTGAAAATTTATTTTTGACCCCTTATCCCTTGATCCATCTAGTTAATCCTTTCCCTAGTTCTGGCTCCTTTCACTTTTTTATTCTGAATGTTCCTCAAGGTTTCCTTGGAAACCATCACATCTTTAGAAATTTAGGTAGAGGATGGGACTGCGTAGAGTTCATATTATTCTCTAGCTAATCTCTATAGAAAATATCCTTCCATCCTTATTGAATTCATAGCCATCTTCCCCATAATTATTTGGACCAAGGATTTCCAATTAGAAGTCCATTTCATTCATATGCCAATAGCACTAGTGTGTGTAGCTATCATTTTATCAAACTTCCATATAATGTAATCAACATTGCAGACTTCATCCTCATTTAACAGGGAAACATTGAGGGATAATCTAATCCTCTTTGGCTTATGGAATTTCCTCTCCCCTAAAATTCCAAATCTATCATTGATGGGGTGGTATTTATATGGAGAGTAAGGGGTCACCCTGAAACTTATACTTTCCTTATCCTTGCAATATTCAAATAATAACTTATTGAAAAAAAATTTGTCTAACATTGAGTATATCATCTTCCCTCCTTGCTAGAAGTTACACAATGTGAACCAAATATCCTTATGCCCATATTTATTCCCTTTAAGTGGATCAATTAGCCTATGGTTCATCAACATCTTATTCCAGAATAATTATTCTCCACCCTTCCATTCTAACCTACATCCTACTATCTTATCCTTGTAGTATTCCACCATGTTGAAGTCACTACCAATTATCTAGTGTATCTCCTAAAGTTGAGCCATCCATTTGAATAACTTAGTTTTGTTCCTATATTCATTTGGGGAAAATACAAAGCATACCCCAAGGGATTTATTTCCCTTTAAATTTGAAGATAATCTAGACCATCCTGTTACATAGAGAGGTGCCCCATTTGGACATCATTCTTTTCAACTTAAGACTGATTAAATAGAGGTTCCTCCTCTTCCTCTATCATGAGAAGTTGAGAAGGCAGTAGCATCTCTCCATATGCACTTTAGAGAGACATCCATGAGAAATATTTTGGCTTTAAATTCTTGTAGCATCAAAATATCTATATCTTTGCTCATTCTAACGAATCTTTGCACTTTGTATTTCCTGTAGAAGGATTCTAATCCTCTCACATTCCATGATACAATTTTGATATCTATATTATCCCTAAAGATAGTATACCATTTATTTAAGTATCTATTTGTAATCTTGTCTTCCTTCTTATCATCTTATCATATTTCTTATTGGGAGAGCCTATAACCCTCCCTGTCTTTCTCCTTGAACCCATATGGGTGTTAGGACATTCATCCTTTGACTATTTCTTAGGAGGGGATCATTTTAATTCACCTTCCTCCTTTCTGCCTATAACAACCTCCTTATCATGGTTATGCTTCCCCTCATTATAGGTAATATGAGCCCAATTCTTATCTTGTTGTTATCCTATGACGTTAGGCTCTGATACAACTTTGTCACCTCCACTGCTCCCCTCTAGTATAGAGGAGGAGAAAGTAGAAGATAGGATGCCAGCACTAGGGTGGGATTTGGGAGGCAATTAGGGGGCTATAGGGATGATCAAAATAGAACAATCATGAATTCTTTCATCTAGGTTACATAGGGTTTGATAGTATCCTTCCTTTTAGACACATTAGAGTCGATAGAACCTCCAACATCTACACCATGGAATCTTAGTCCAACTTCCACCCTACGGCTCCCCTCAAATCTGCCACTCATTTTATCCCCTTCTCCTCTATGCTGGAGAATAGCATTGTAGGGGCCAGCACTTTGGTAAACATACTTTTCACTGTGATTCCCTTTCCACTTTTTAAAATGTCATCATTAACTTGCAACTTTAGGGTTTCTTTCCAATTTTATTTGTTGCAGTCCCTTCACCATAGAATAATTGATCATAGGAAGAAAGTGAGAAAACCCATTCTGTATGAGGGTCTTATCCTTTTAATTGTTGAGCATATTAATAAAGGTGTTTTTAGTAGCCCTATTATCCCCTCACCTAGGGACTCTCATTCTTCTAAGGCTTTTGGTAAATGGATTAGAGAGGGTGAGAGTAAAGCAGAGTTGTCTGGGGGTAAAAAATTAAAAATTGAAAAGAAGGATAGCATGGAAATGGATTATGAAGGTGAGAGTATTGATGGTTATGTGGATACGTATTGTCTTCCCCATACATAATCTGATGAGGTAAGAAAAGAGTCCCTATCAGATTCGGCTAGTGAATTTGGTGAGGAAGAGTACAAGGAAGAGTATGCCCTTGAAGCCAAGGAAAAATTTGGCAACCCTGAATTCAAGGATAAAGATGTGGATGTAGGTGGTTAGAAGGTCCCCACTCTAGTCAATTATGCTAGCTCTGAAGACCATGATGCTCCTATTTACTGATGATTAAAGTAGTCATGGAGGTGTAGTCAGACAAGAAGGAGGATAATGAGATCCCTATTTTAGAGACTGATGAGAAGGATACTAACCCTTCCAACTCTAGGAACATTCCCTTTGTGTAAACGGTTGACATGCAGGAAAGGAATGTTCAACTCCTTTAAGGGGATATGGATGATGAGATTGATCTCCCTTTTAGGGATAATAGGGCTACTAATAGAATAATAGAATTCCCTAGGTAAGGGGATAATAGGGCTACTAACAAAAACTTTCTTAATTTTCTCAACAATTAAAATGATAAGATTCTCATGCATAATGGGTTTCCTCACTTTCCTTTTATGGTCAGTTATGCTATAACAAAGGGACTGCAATAGATAAAATGGGAAAGAATCCCTAACCTTATGTCTTCCCCATACCTTGAAGGTTATGCAGATATTGATTGTCTTCCCCATACCTAATCTAATGAGGAAAGAAAAGAGTCCCTGTTAGCTTAAGCTAGTGACTCTGGTAAGCAAGAGGACAAGGAAAAGTATGCCCTTGAAGCCAAGGAAAATTTAACAACCCTTAAGTCAAGGATAAAGATATGGATGTGGGTGGTCAGAATCTCCCCATTCTGGGCAATTATGCTAGCTCTAAAGATCATGATGTTCCTATTTCCACAAAGATTGAAGTGGTCACATGGAGGTGTAGTCAGATAGGAAGGAGGATAATGAGATCCCTATTTTGGAGACTGATGAGAAGGGTAATAACCCTTCCATCTCTAGGAACATTCCCTTTGTGAAAATGGTTGACATGTAGGAAAGGAATGTTCAACTCCTTTGAGAGGATATGGATGACAAGATTGATCCCTCTTTCAAGGTTCTCCAAACAACAAAGGCGATGTCAATGTATTTGTTCCACCTCATAAAATGGGTTTTTAAGGAAATTAAAAGCCTTAATCTAAGTTTTCACTCCCTCTCTTCCAGAGTTGATCTTCTTAAGGGGAACTTGGATATTGGGTTGGTGGGGATGGAAGTGTGAAAGGACAAAGAGGATGAGAAAAACATGAAGGATATGTAGGACACAATTGATTTCTCAGAGAACACTCTTAAGAAACATATGATGGATAATAAACTTTTTATGGGTTCTACAATGGAGTGCTTCAATACCATCAATTTTGAGCTGGATTTTGGGTATCTGATTATGAAGCTTGAAGATGACAAAGATGATGGAGGTGATGAAGGTCTAGGAAAGTGTACTCAGTCTGCAAAAAAGAAGAAGATCCAAGATAGGATCCGGGAGGTCTCTGATTTCAATACACCAATCAAGAAAGTGTCTGAGACTAAGAAAGAGTCGGAGGGAACTCTTCTAGAGTTCTAATAGGTCTTTTTGTTCCTTTTCTTGTATGATGCCTTTGTTTTAGGTTTTCTATTACTAGGTATTGTTGTTGGTTTCTAGTTTTTTTGTTTCCCATTTTTTGTGTTGTCTGTAGGTTTTGTGGGCTAGTTTCTAGTCCTATTTCAGTTCATTAGGCTTAATGTCTATTCTTTTTATATGAATTGTAAGGTTTTGTGGGTCTTCCTAAAACCTATATTTACTAGAAATCAAATTTTTTTGAAGTTAACTACTGGCCATTCACATTCTTGTCTTTGTGGTTAAATTTGGGATTGTGGGAAGTGGCAAGTTTAACGGCTAACTCTCCATTGCATGGTCAAGTTCAGAAGACGCCATGGCATGCTCAAGCTCTTGAAAACTTCTCTTGATGGAATGCTCGGTCGAAGCTTAGATATGTTGGTTCTCCTTCACCATAATTTCACATTTGTCTTGGCTATGGATATTGACAGTGAAAGGATGAGAATTCTTACGGTTAGGTTGTCCAGTATTACAAGATCCAACATCTTTAGACTTCGGGCAAATCATGGGGTAGTTTATCCTTCTGGGGCCTTCTTTTTTGTAAAAAAAGAAGGCATTTATGTTAGGATTGGATAATACTGAGAGGGGGGTGAATTAGTATTATAGCACTTAATTAAATTCTTCAACCATTTAAACATTAACCATAAACATGCAGTAATGAAAAGAATATAAGAAAATGACATATTACTCATAACTCCATGCTAGGATTTAGTGCTTTCTCACCAGTTTCACAATATCTTGAAAGGAACCTTCAAAGATCTTCACTTTTGTACTCCATGATTTGAAAAATATTTGACTGATATAAATGATGTCATTCAATGCAAATGACGCGGTCTCAACTTCTTTCAATTTTTTTGGCATAGATTTAATCAATGAATCGGTCACTTTCTCCAAGTCTGATAGATGAACCTCAAGTATGGATAACTTAGGAGTGATTAAAATCTTCAACAAATTAAATATTTTTAGTACTCTCCCTTTTTCATTATCCAATACACTGAGTTTTTCCAAAATTATTGTGACTTCCTTGTCTAACTCTATTATAAATTGTGAAGATGCTTCACAACCATCTATCATACTATTCAGAGTTTCCCTATCTTTGGCAATAATGTCTTCCACATTCTGAACATGCCTAATAGGATTCATACAATAGCTATTTAGAGTTTTCTTCCATGTCCAATGCAGCTCTTTGCATTTGTCAAACAAGTTTTCACAATACCTAAGTCCCATGTGATTGACTTGCAAACTTCTGATAGCTTCTTCTCTGAATATTTCTTCTCTGCCTTCTCATCTGCAATCTTTATCAAATTCTCACAATGCCCATCAAATTAATCAAGTTTTATTATCATATTTTCAATGTCATCTTTGTGCTGGAAAACAATAGGTACTAGAAGCAATTTGTTCACAGTATCAATTGCTCTTGTAATTACTTTAGCCTTTTTGTCACCTTTATGTTATGATCTTTCCTTATCTTTTTTTAGTGTAGTAAATGCCAATCTGACCAACTCAACTTCATCCATGCTATCAACATTTACATCAATGCTTGACAACAATGAGATAGACAATGTGTTTACCTCTTTCTATTATGTCTTCTGTCCTTCTTCCTTTTTTCTGCTCTACTTCCTTTTTCTTTTCTGCTTCATCTTCTATAAAGGTGTCAACATTCCCTGCAAATGGATCCTTTTAAACTTGTGATGTGTCAAGAGTCACTGGCACACCAGTAACATAGAAATCTTGTGGTTGATCTACTTCACTTTTCTCAGCATTTGTCTCTGTTGCTTTTGTGCTTTCTCCCATTCCTAATTGTGTAGGCGAAGTGGTCTTAGGAGGTGGATGCTTGTCAAAAGTAGTTTTCATCAATATTTTCTCTAGTGCCTTCTGAATTTCCTCTATAACTTCATCATACTTCCTCGCCATGATTTTCAACAATCTTACCTTGGTCCTTAGCAAAGGTTTCAATTCCTTCAATATTCTTACCCTTTCTCGTAAGGATATTAGAGGCAACATGTTATCAATTTCCTGATTCCTGATTGTATCATCCTCAATCTGTGCTAAGTGTTTTCTTGTCTCCAATTTCCCATACAAATCTTTAGGTATACTTCCTTCAATTTCTAATAGTCTTTTTGAAAGTAAGTAAATGATCAATCACATTGTCTTCAATCTTAAGCTTGTCTAAATCTCCATATCTGTCATAGTATTTGTCAATTGTGACTAGTTTACCTTGTTATATTACTCTCTTCTCTATCATCTTCATGTCAAGCTTCCATATGTGCTTCTCAATTTTCTTCTCTTCTCTCATTGTGCTATGTTCTTTAATTGATGTCTCCATGCTCAATCTAGTGTTTAATCTATGAGTAATGTTCTTTGTTTGTGATGTTTTCTATGATGGAGGAGGTGGAAGGGATGTAGTACTTTCACTTGTGATTCCAAGAGATCTTTTTGTCATTTTTTTTTCACTTCTTTCAGTTCTTCTTCTTCTGTTAACCTTGATTTTACACCACATTCATGCACAAGGTTTTCAATTTTTCTTTTCCTTAGACCTCTAGTTTGTTCCTCTCTCACGCTAGCTAATTTATTCTCATATGTTCCCCATCTTTCTTCTAATGTATTAACTTATCTCTTTACATGTTTTTGTATAATAGGAATGACTCTGGTGTTGTCTAGTCCAGTGATTTCATGAATTAGGTCACTACAAATCTTCATAGGATGATCACCTATCCAAATGAACTGATCATGTACCCTTATCAACAATATCTTGAACCATTCATCTTCGTCAAATTTGCATAAGTCCAAAATTTTCATTATGCTCAACTGATCAATGTGTTTGTATTATTCTTTCATGATTCCATTATTAGTCATATACTCCATCTCAGTTGATACCTCATCAATTCCCAGTATATCATACTTGTAATGTATGTAAGCCCTAATATCTTCTACATGTAATATACCATAAGGGGTTTGAGAAAATGCTCCTTCGGGACCCTCTTCACGGGACTTGAACAAATTTTCCTTAAATTTGTACCTAGGTTAATCTAAAACATCGAAACTAATAGGTGCATCCATAGCTAGATAATGTAAATACCTTTCTTCCGTTGAATTCTAATTTTATGCTTTAATCAAACATGCATGACAACTGTAGAATAGATTGAATCTTTATTCTCTCTAATCTCCTAAGCTCACTCTTTGTCAAATGGTAAACCGATAGGTCATTGAATGGTTCTTTATACAAGTTTAAGTCATAAATTTCATTTTACTGAATACTGTCCATTCAGTTGTTAGATCTCACGAACAAAATATATGCATCAGATAATGTTGTTCTCTCAGATGTATGTTTTATGATGTTAGCCAACTTCATACCTAAGCTCGCTCGAGCTCAATCCACAAATTTAGGGGCAAGATATATTCTGATGTCTATATCAAATGCTCTCCCTAAGGCCATGATCAACCCATTAGGTTGATTCTATTTTACTACGATTAGGCAAAGATCCAGTAGAATCTACTGACTCTCCCTAAACTAATGTCTCACTTGTCTCTTTGATCTTCTAAATCTTACCACTTTTTTTATCTTCTTCTTTCTTAAAACAACTTTCAAAATCAATATTCAAATCTACAACACTCTTACCAATATCATTTCCATTCTTCTGTGAATTCATTGGATGTGGTACTCTTTTGTTGTCTGATCCATTATACCTAAAAAATTTCCATATATGTCCTATATTATTACATTTGTAACATATAGGAGGTCTTCTTTCCTAATTAACTTGCATCTTATATTACTTTGCAATGTGTCCAATGTTATTACATTTTTAGCTTGTAGGTTTCACTATAGGTTCTCTTCTATTATCTTCTATATATCTAGATTGATTAGGTTTTCTGCATTCTTCTTTCTTGTGCCCATATCCTTTAAAATTAAAACAATAACAAGAAAAATTTCTAAAAGGGGAATTACCTCTACAATCTCTCTTCATGTGTCCAAATTTGTTGCAACAAAAGCATCTACCTCTGAAGGGTCTGATCTTCTCCCTAGGTTCTTCAATAGAAGGTTTATCAGCATCAATCTTCTCATTGGATTTATCTTCTTGATTCTTTGAACATTTAGCTTCATTGAATCCAATACCATTCATATCACCTTTAGGTTTCTATTTGTCTCTTTGTTCATCAATCAAATCACTGCTGCTGTGAAGTTTCTCAATGTGTTTCTTTTCTTCAACAAGTTCACCTTTTATAATCTGGTTGTATTTGTCCATTTATAGATACATGTTCTTGTAGTTGTCGGCCTCATTCATCATTTTATATAATGTATTGTTTAAATATTCTTCAACTTTCTTCTTAGCATCCTTTTGTATCTATATTTCTTTAGTCATAATCTCATTTTCAAGTTTCAGAGTCTCATTCTCTTCTTTTAGTTGCCTCACTTGATCTAAATTGTCTTCATGTGAATCCTCTTTTATCTAAACCATAAGATCTTTTCTTTGACTTATGGAAATCTCAAGGTGTTCCTTCAGTTTCTTTACAAATTTCTCAGCTCTTCTCATGTTGAATCTCAACTCTCTATTTTCTTCTTTTTCTTTGTCAAGGTCTTCAAGTGCAACATCAAAGATATCTTGCAAACTGTCCAAATTCATTCTGATCTTCCTCAATCTATTATACTTTCTCTCCAAGGGCCAGAAGCTCTGATACCAATTGTTAGGATTAGATAATACTAAGAGGGGGTGAATCGGTATTATAGCACTAAATTAAATTATTCAACCATTTAAACATTAACCACAAACTTGAAGTAAAGAAAACAATATAAGCAAATGACACAGTACTCATAACACCATTTTTTTTTGAGGAATCCCTGCCCAAGAAAAATCCCCAGTGAGGATGGTACCTGCAAGCATGTACCAAAGTATAATGTCTGAGTTAGGAGACCTATCCATCTTAGGAGATGAATATTACATAGCACATTTCCTTGTTAAAGCAATTAAAACCATGTTAAATGTTCACAACACCCTATTAGGGGCCAAATGAGCTTACAACTCTTATAAAGTAATTATGTTTACAAAATATTCCCAGTCATGAACAAAACAATCATCACTAGTGCTTAGATAGTTCCTTTATAGTTCTTCAATGATGTCTTTCATTCTCTTCTCGGATATTCACTCAACATACTCATCTAACCATCATCATCTTTATCAAAAAGATCTTACATATATATCTAACAACTTTACTAAGTTGTCTCCCAATATAAATATTACAATATTATAAATTTGACTCTCAGTACAAATACATTTAGTAAGGAAAATAGTAAATGTATAGTTGCAGCTCTTATATACTCAAAGTGTAGGTTGTCAACAACCATAATCCAACTTTGATTGCTTGGAGTCCATGTCATACTCTCTCAATCTTTGCTACTTTCCAACTGCTCTGTATCGATGTTTTGTTGTAGTCTAGGTATGTCTTCAATTCTTTCTAACTAGCCATAGAAATTACCGAAACCAATTTAATCTTAGGTGGAGGTCATACATACCCCATACTATCTTCCTCTAAGCGCACTTTCCCTAATTCCTCAATCTTGATCTTCGATATCCAAAATACTTCTATATCTCTGCTTCTATACTTAGTCAATTTCTGAATCAACAAAAATTTTCTTTATAGGAATCAATTTGAAACCTAGATGTGTTGCCATAAATGACAACTAAAAAGTGAATCACATTTACACAAAATTGATCACTTGCCAAAAATTCTGACCCCCTAGAAATTTAATATCACAATGGAACATTCCATCTTCTAAATCAAAATCAATGCCATCTGGTAACTCCACTCTGTATTTGAGAGAGACAAGCACTCCTGCATCGATGTGAGTTAGAAGGGTGTCAAACTTATCCACCCTAATCACTTTTCCAAATGATTCTAGGGCCTCAAGAAGCAAGGACCAGATAAAGGGAGGGACATTCTTAATAGTAAGCCACCTAAGGTAAGGTAATGCTAGGACCTCATCAAAATTAGCATTTGAAAACCAACAAATGACCCTACAACTGGAGGAACCAACAACCCATAATTTTCTATTTATGACAGCCCTCGGATTAGTAGGGTCAACAAAAAATGACAAACATGCCTTTCTGAAGTATCTGGCAAAAAGAAAATTTAAACCCAAACTCAATGGACCAAACAAAATGCAACTACTCATTAATAAAATCCCTCGAAGGAATTTTGAAGTTTCTTTAAAGGAAAGAAAACCAATAGACTTCCTTAACCAATCTTTTCATCCTTTATAACCATGGTCATTCTTTCATTAGGTCAAAAAACAATATTGTTGGGTCTAGACTACTTACCTCATGATCGGTCTCCTCTAGTGCCTTCTTCATCTTGGTTATACGTAGAGATAAACTGGGCTCCATTGTCTTTGGGACGTTTTCCATGACTTCTTGGGAGAAATACTTTGGAGGAGCGTTGGGAACCCTATTTCCTTCAGATTTTGATAGAGAAATGACCTCATCTACCTTTCCAGAAGATTTATCCCACATTAGAAGGCAAAATAAATGTAGCAACAAAGAGTATTAAGAGGGACGCACCAATTATTGGCCTTAGCGAAGCCTCCGACGCACGGGGAAGTCTTCTAGGTCACGTTGCAGAGCATTGTAAAAAAAAACAAGACTAGTCACATTAATTGAAAGATTTATCTAGCATTTTAAAAATAATATAAGTACTTCAATTAATTAATTAATTTACAATTATATTCCAAAAAAAAAATGTAACCACTATTTAATTTTTATTTCAAGATAAATAACACGGTGATCTTCATTATTGATAAAATAAAAGGTCGATACTTTGTTATTGCAACCTAGACATTAGTTAAAATTGCAATCACTTGTATCGTGCTAGTGTGACAAAAAAAATAGTACCAAACAAAATGATAAATAATATGTTTGTGTTATTTTTAATAAAATTTGAAAGGATTGTAATACTATATGAATTTATGGTTCGAGTCAAATTATTTTAAGAAAATCAAAGATGCACATATTTAACTCATGGTAATCGAGAACCAAGATTGATGATTAATCATTTTTTACTAAAAAACTTTTCCAATTGATAAAGTTAATTTCTCAAATCCCCCACAACTAAGATTATTCGGCATTAACTATTTTTTTTTGCTGGACAATAAATAATAAACTACATTTTTAAAATAATGTAAAAGGCTTTCATAACATTTGAGAAAGTTATATTACAAATCAAATTTGACTTGATATACTTAGTTTAAATTTGTTGTAGTTTGGATATGATGAAAATAATATTCTAGTTATTATTTTAAAATAGTAGGGGAAGGGCCTCTAACACATTATTGAGTAAAAAAAATTAAAATAGAAGGCTATTTGAAACCAAAACAACAGAGTTGACTCAAGAGGTGACCAAAGAAAATATTTTACAATAAAAGAAACAACCAAAAGAACCTTTACATCTTCTACAAATCTAAACTACAACCAACCATAGTTGTCACAAACAAGTGAAGACTTGGTAGCTGGCATAGTTAAAGGTTGAAATAATTAGCAAAGCAAGATAAAAATAAAAAATTAAACCTTACTAAAAATTTGAGTTAAGCACCACCTATAGGTCCAATGGAATAATTTATATATTCTAAATATCAAGACACCTACCCTTTTTTAACGATGAACAATAGTTTCTTAACGAAGAACCATTAGATTTATTAGATGAGTTTCCGAGTCAAGCCACTAGATTAAAAGAGGGAACCCTACAGTTTTGTGTTAGAGAGACAAGCATCATGGATAGAATGAGTATAGAACTTGATAGATCTGTAGAAAGAGTGTTTGGAGTAGGAACATGATCTTGAGTTTCTAAAACAACCAATTTAGTTGGAGGAGGGCTCTCATCCCATACTCAAAGCACTAGGAAAAACAATATTTGACCGGATAGTTGAGTTGAAAATTTACTTCACATGCATTTGTTTGAATTTATATTATACTATTATTTAAAAAAAAAAAATTATATTTCAAACTGATAATTTTTTATTTTATTTTTATATTACCAGTAATAATAAGAATTAAACCTTGGGTGCTCATTCCACATAGTGTTGGTTAAATGGTGCTCTTCTTGTTATGACCACCAAGTATCGAATCTGCCATCGTGTCCATGGGTTTTAGCCTCATCGCTAATAGTTGAGGATTGGGAATGAGGTCTCTTGTGAATGACCTCACTAATTCATAACTCTATATCAATAGTATTTAATATAATTTTAAAAGGTGTACCATACTAACTTTACTAGTTACATTAATTGAAAGATTCACCAACATTTTAAAATTAATAATATTCCTTAAACAAATCGATTAATTTACAACTATGTTCCAATAACTAAATGTAACCGCTATATTATTATTATTTCAATATAAAAAAACATAATGACCTTTATAATTGAACAAATAAAAAGTTGTTACTCTGCTTTTGCAACCCAAAGATTAGTTAGATAGTGCAATCACTTGTATCCTACTGGCGTGAAAAAAATAAAAATAAAAAATTGTACCTTGGAGAACAAGAACATATAATATAGAGGATGAAATGGCTCCATTATTCGGCTTCCATCCAATTACGTAAGCAATTTCATTGTAGTCGGTGTAGGCTGGCAATGGTGTTCGCTTTCTCACGATAAGCCATAACAACGTAGTCAGTAAATTTTGTGTTTCGTTGCCGACAATTCTGATAGATAGTCCCGAGAATTCGTTAGATAGTACCGTAGGCTGGCAATGGTGTTCGCTTTCTCACGGTAAGTCGTCCATATAAAGATTCCTACAGTTGTGATACATAGTGCCGAGAGTTCGTTTGACTGAAAATTTAACTTTCATCCCATGCATAGAATCTTTGCCAGACTGTCAAGAAAAATGAATCTAGAAAACAACTCACTATGTTCATATTTGCGTCGTCCAATCCGCAACTCGGGCATTGGAGATGAAGATGCATTCAGGGAATTAAAGACTTAGACAAAAGAAGACAATCAATACTCTCCTTATAAAAGGAGGTGTTCCTCTTTAAACTGCACACAACACTTTTCTTTTCCTGAATCAGCATTCAGTAAAACCCAGCCACCATGGAGTTTTACATGAAGATCTACATTTCTCTGATTTTGTTATTTCTCCCTTCGTCACTGTGTAAGCTTTCATGTTTACGATACTTTTTTATATCCTATCACGAATTTTGGTTCGGGTTTCTTAAAACGTTTTCCGCTTAAATTACGCTTAATTTTACTTCAAAACGATTTTGTGCAGGTGGTAACGGCAAACTATTGAGGGAATACATAGGCGCTGAATTCCTCGACGTCAAATTCTCCGATGTACCGATCAATGAGAACACCGAGGTCCATTTCATTCTGTCATTTGCCATGGACTACACGGCCTCTGCTCGCTCTCCCTCTCCAACAAACGGCAAATTCAACGTCTTCTGGGACACTGAAAATCTGAGCCCTGCGGACGTGTTGGAGATCAAATCGAAGCATAAGAATGTGAAGTTCGTCGTCAGCTTAGGCGGTGACGTGGCAGGAGAGGATAACACGCCTATGCAGTTCAATCCATCTTCTGTGTCTTCATGGCTTGCCAATGCTGTGTCATCTCTCTCTCAGATAATCAGAGAATACCATCTTGATGGCATCGACATCGACTACGAGCATTTCGACCATTCCGATCCCAATACATTATCCGAGTGTGTTGGGGAATTGATAGAACGACTGAACAAGGAAAAGGTCATCTCCATGGCGTCCATTGCTCCGTATGAAGATGAAGGCCCAGTTCAGTCTCATTATAAGGCATTGTGGAACAAATATAGTCGATCTATAGACTATGTAAATTTTCAGTTCTATGCTTACGACAAGAGAACCACTGTCGTCCAATTTCTCAACTATTTTGACACTCAAGCCTCCAACTATAGGGGCGGGAAAGTATTGAGCAGCTTCACTACAGATAGCGGTTCAGATGGCCTGCAACCAGATAAGGGATTCTTTGACGCGTGCAAAGAGTTGAAGAAAAGAGGGAAGCTTGAGGGTATAGTTGTCTGGTCTGCTGACGACTCCAAAGAGTATAACTTCAAATACGAAGAAAAAGCTCAAGATATCTTGGCCTCCGACTCATAACAAGGATAAATCTATTGAGGAAGACTCTAAAATAAAAACCTTAGTCCTAGTTGAATGCAAAAATCAACCAAGCAAGCATGAAAAAAAAGATGTTAAAGCAGGATTAGTCTACATAACCAGTTAGAAAGTACTTAGCAAATCGAAATTACAACTCTACATTAGTTTTTGTTTTGCTCATGGACAATTTTTTTGTTTCATTTACCCTTTTTGCCTTTTCTGGACGATATCAGTCAATCATTTTATTCTTTTCCTTTTCTGGGCGATATCAATCAATTATTTTATTCTTTGCCTTTTCTGGTCGATATCAACCAGCTATTGTATTCTTTTAATTGAAAACGACCATTTGTTATTCATCATTTCAGCTTCCAGGCTTTCTGTCTTTCTTTCAATGCATGGTGATAATCCTTTGTCAAATGAACATGTTCGGAGTCCTCCAGAGTAAATAATACTTTGTTGTGAGAGCATTTTAAAACTAGCGCTTGCACCAAAAGTTGTAAGGGTTAGCCAATAGGAAATATATAAGTTAATATATAAGAGAGAACAATTTGCATGTGCATATAAGATACATTAGTATTGGAATGGGTCAAATCGCATTATTAGAATAAATTAAAAATGAGCATTTATCTTTCATAAAATGGATGGATGAATCCCAAAAGAAAGAAATAGTATATAAGGAAGCACAATCTATTCATTTTAAGGCAAGGAACACGATGGATGAAGATGATGATGCCCTTCCAGCAATGGATAGCACCATTCACGTGGATAAGGACATGTTAAAGCTTATGCATTTTTCTTATCTTGTCATTTAACTTTTATAGATAGATATCATCAATGTGTGATAGGAAGAGCTTCTTGTGAGAAAATGAAAGATTGGGGAATAGAAAAATACATTGGCTGCCTCAATTAGTGGATCCCAACCTTCCGCATGGTTGTATTTGCTTTAATATTTCTAAATCATTTTGAACAAATCCATTTTGTCCATATCCTACAATAATTGTATTCCACGAGACTACATTTCTTTTAGTTATTTTGTCAAATAGTTCACATGCATTGTCTATGCTTCAAAATTTTGCATACATGTCCACCAAGGGACATATGGAGCAATCATCCTGGTTAAACTGTGAGGTGGGAAGTGATTAAAAAGATGCCAATAGTAGGCCATCTGTAGGTGTTGTATACTTTTTACTAATTGTAAGGATGACATTGCACACAATACATGGAATCAAAGGAAGATCCTTTGAATTAGTGTTATTCATGTATGCTAGTGAATGTCTCTTCATGCATCTTCATTTGTGGCACCCCTCTGAATTTTTTTTGTTGTGAGTCAGATTGGATGCATTTCAAATGGTGGATACCAATAGCATGTTCAAGGTTTTAAATAAAAACCCCCTCCATAGCTGTGTAATTACAACAATCGTATGATTTAATTTTTCTTAGAATGGATCAAAGTCCTTTATGAGCAGGTAGAGGAGATAGAATGGGATGGAGAATTGGTATATGCCACAATATTAGTGGTCAACATTGAAGTAATTACAAGAAATGCACAAAATGAATCTCGACAGACAGCTCTCACAAAAGTGAGTTAATGTTATCATTTTTAGACAAGGCGTTGCTAACATTGTTATCTGTGGGGATCAGAGGTCTATAAGGGGCACCCAATTTTTTTGATTTAATTTATGAAACAATGTTAGCTTAATAAAAACATAAAAGATAGGGAAGTCTTAATCTACACAAAATACATTTGTTGAAATGGCTTGCAAAACTTTCAAGCAATGCAATTGACGACTACAATGTCATTTTCTACAACCTTTGTCAAAATTCTTCCTGCCTGTAGCAATATGGGAGCTTTTGCACATGGTATGGACATTCCTTGAAGATACAGGCATGTGAATTGATATATACAAGCATATGAAATGTCGATGCACAGATTCAAATTGCTGGATCTTAGTAATGGATAGAACAACTAGAAAAATGACCTAGGGAGAAATATGACACTAGAAAGAGGAGTGTGAGACAACTTTATGGTCAATGGTTTCTCCCCAAAAGAAACCTATCGACTAAATATATCTTCATATATCTTAGGGTTAGGAGCTCAAATTGATAATTGAAATGATGGTTATTCAATCAAATTAAATAAAAAAAATTAATTTAAATTTTGATGGAAAAAAGATGTTGTGACGTATGTTATAAATTAATGTAGAAAGTATTGACAGTTGTGTTTGAATTATTTTTTTCTATTTTGTAATTCATTATTATTTATGGTAAGGTTTTGATTATGGATAAAGTATAATTTTAGTTACCTGGTTAGAATTATAGTTTAATTAGGGCTAGAATTAGGGTTGTGATTTAATTATATTAGGATTAGGGTTAGGTTAAATGTTAGTTTTCAAGGGTTATTTCTTTTGGGTTTTATATAACTTAGGGTTTAGCAAGGTTCAAATTTAGGGTTATAGATCAATTTGGTTTAGCGTAATGGTTAGGGTTTAATTTCTCAAGTGACCCTTTTTTAAAATTTTAGATTGGAATAGGTTTTGGAAGTGTGAAAGCTCAATTATGGTTAGAGTTAGGGTTCATTTTTTGTTATGGTTATATAAAGATTAAAGGTAGGGTTAAATTTTAATCTATTAAGATAGATCAATATGATGACAACTAAAAATTCATCTTGGTTTTTAACGTGTAATTAGATATAGAGTTGAAGTTGAGGTTCAACTCTAGTTTAATGTTTAATATTCATCTTGGTTTAGTATTGGATTTTAAATTTAGTTGGGTTCAATTTGGTTAAGGGTAATATTTCAAGGGACCTCTTGGTCTTTTTTTATTTCTTCCTTATAGGTTATGTTTTTCTTTGAAGTATTAATTCAAAAAATGATCACATAATTAAACTTGAAATATTTCTCTACAAAATTCATTGTTTGTGCAATGATATAGATATATTTTCCTTTTTTTATGCTTGTAATATTGGTTCACTTTTAAAAAAACTCATAAAATATTATTAATAATAGAAAGTAAGAAATCTTCCATAAAAATATCAAAATAATAATTTGGTTAACTTAAAATAAATATTAAAAAATAATAATTTTATTATTATTATTATAAATATGCAAAAAAAAAACTTTTCACATGATCTTAATTTATTTAAGTACTGTTAAATTTTACAAACATTTAAAAAATTTAGAAGCATGTTACCTTTTTTGAAATATTTTATACACGTTTTTAAAATAAGATATTAAAAAAAATGTTACTATATTTTTATTTATATATATGAAAAGATAATTTTCTAATATTCTCATTGAAAAAAAAAAGATGTTTCTAATTACTTTAGAAACATCTTTAATCTCATTTAGAAAAGTAAGATGTTTCTATAATCTCTTTATATTCTTCTAATATTAATCTTTTCTAATAGAGAATAAAGATAATTCTAATTAAAAACTATAAAAAATATGAAAAACATAAGTAGAAAAGTGCAAAGCGAATATAGAAACATTTATAATTTTTTCAAAGAAATATTTCTTATAGAATTATTCAAAATAATAATTTTATTATTATCTTCTTGTTTATAAATATGAAAAGATAATTTTCATATTATCTTAATTTATTTTAAATAAATAAATAATAGAAACATCATAGAATGGATATTTGAATGTCAGGAGAACAAACAGATAGAAATACAAATGTTGTTACTTATTGATATTTATAAATATTAAATAAATTTTAAAAGGAGTTAATAGAAAAACAAAATCAATCTTTTTGAAATTACTCATTCTTTTTCATAAAGAATTATGGCAACATATGAAATAGAATTACCATTAGATTGAATTTATATCGCCCATTGATCTCACAATTTTCTTTTTAACACACAAACCCAACTAATTTGTTTCTTTCAGTAGTATTTTTTGGTGCTGGTTTCATGGAGGTCAAATGGGATATCAATGATCCTTTTTTTAATTTTTAAGTTGAACACAAAACCGTAAACCGTAAACACAAAAAATATACTAACGAGAAGAATAAAACATTCTAAAAATTAAAAGTACAAATAAAAATTAAATGTTGTTTCCTTCCAAATTTTGCTACAATGATCACCTCAAACTTGTTTGTATGTAAACTCAGTTTATTAGAAAAAGCTATGGGACCCAATGACATCCAATGATTGCAAGATTTGCATAAAATGGATTTGTTGAAAATGCCATTGACAGATTTGAAACAAAATTCTCTGGCGTGGTTCTCCCTACTTGAGGGAAAATGGGAGCTTTTAATTGGGCATGAAATGCATCAAAGAATAATGGTGCCTAGATATTTTCATTAGCTATTATCGCTATAAATGTTTTGGTAGACATGCATACAAAATGTAGAAACACAAAGAAAACAAAATAGTTTTTGACATAAACAGATCTCTTATTGTCTGGGATTAATAGTGCAGCTTATGTTTTTTTGCATGTTGCATTCCATCCTCTTGGAAATTCTTGTCAGTAAAATATGTCATTCTACATAATTATTATCACTGGCCAAACATTTGTAGATAAACCATTACATACAAATTTGTTGTCACTGCATAAATGAAAAGTTCAAAAAACTATACTTTTGATGGATCCTTTGAAATAGGCTTCAAAAATTAATTGGATAGAATTTTTTTATTCTAGATAAAAGTATATATTTTTTTAAACGATTAAACCTTTTGCATATTGGACAACAGGTAAAATTTAAATCTCATACAACTAACACGAGAGAATTATATACATCAACACCACTAATTCAAAAAATAAAAACAACTGTCTTAACTATAAATATCTTCATTAATATGACAATTGTAAATTTTGAACTCCCATCTTAAGCATTTCCTTCCAGCATTTCATTTTTCTTGAATGCTCATCAATAGGTATATATTTAATTTGTGTGAATCATCTTTTTATTTTCCTCAATAAAAAGGCAAGTTAAGCTACTGATGGGAGAGTATTCACTGCAAATTTAAATTTCTATGCCCTTAGAAATAATCACCTTCAATAATCATAGAAATTCAGATTTTATTAACGGATTCCATAGCTGATGTCAGGTAGGATGTTTTGGGCATTGCAGAATAATTGTGTTGGTAAACTCGGTCTCTTTCCTCAAATATCTCGCCCGTGAATTGTCGTGCTATTGTATGTGTGAGGAGAAGACTAGGTGCACAAATAAATAAAGATGAAAAGTGACACTGTACCCGTGTCAAATTATAATAGTTAAAAAAATGCCATAATTAGTATTCTAAATTAAGCCATTTTTTCTTTCTTTTTCTCATGCAACTAGAAAAAAGATCGGTGAGAGAAACACGGAACCGGAAAGAGGAGCGTGAGACAACTTTCTAGTCGATGGTTTCTCCCCAAAAGAAGCCTATCGTCTAACTATAATATCTGACAAAACATTGATTATGCCACCATTTTAATCTTTATATACGCTATCATTACATCAAAGTTCTCTCACCATAGGATAGTTTATAATTTGAAAAATTCAAAGCTTCCATTTTTGTAGGTTGGCAACAAGATAGAAGCAAAATTAAAATAAGAAAAATAGAAAAATAAATATTATGATGATCAATGTCACTCATATATTTATAAAGAATATAGAATCACTCTATGTTCTGGAAACACAGAGAAAATGCTCTATTTTAGCAAACAACTAAAAAAAAGAATTCCCAAAATAGGGCTAAGCATAAACACGGAACAAAGATGGAGATATGCAAGCTTTCTTCTTGCTTCTATTAATCTGGAAATTACTTCTACAATAAACTAAACTTGCAGCAATTGGGGCTGCATACAAAATAATTTGAAGCAATCACTGCTTAACAAGATAATAAAATTACAACTATTGTTGCAATAAACAAGTCTCTGATAAAATAGAGCATTTACAAAACAAACTAATTTTTTGCTGCATACAAAATGAACAACTTCTTACAAGTCTATTCTCTTGAAAGAATAAAGACATTCTTTCCTTTATAAACTAATTGTTGTCCAAAGAAAATATCAAAAGTCCAAAGATGAAATCAGATTTCCCCAAAATCTGATTTGAACTTATCTCAAAAAAATCCACACAAAATCTGATATTCTTTGAGCAATAAAACAAAGGAGATTTTCAATTTTTGGAAAGTCAAAGAAAGGGGCACAAGCAATCAAATTTTATTCTGAAAATCCAACACTCTCCCATTGTCTTGAGCCAACAAAACACGATCATTCTTGATCCAAAATTACCATACCTAGATTTCTCCTTAGGCGTTCAAAACTTGCAATGCTTAAAGGCTTGGTGAAAATGTCTGCTAGCTGCTGCTCCGACCTACAAAACTCCATTTTTATTTCACCATTTTCAACTAATTCTCTAATAAAATGATACCAAATTTCAATGTCCTTGCTTCTTCCATGAAACGAAATATTTTTCAACAAAGCTATTGAGGAAATATTGTCACAAAATATTATGGTTCCATCCTCTGATTTTTTCTTAAAATCTAGCAAGATCCTTCTCAGCCAAATAGCTTGACATGTTGTTGCATTTTCTGCTATATATTCAGCCTATAAACTTTACCTTCATGACCCAAAAATTCATAACTAGGTGGCTACTCCACATAAACCTCTTCTTTCAATACTCCATTCAAGAAGGAAAATTTCACATCCATTTGATATACCTTCCATTTATGCTGGGCTGCAATTGCTATGACAGCATGCACAGTGTCTATTCTTGCAACTGGGGCATAGGTTTCATCATAATCTCTACCAAACTATTGTTTGTACCTCTTGATCACCAATCAAGCTTTATGCCTATCTATTTTTCTTTCGGCATTGCTCTTGGTCTTGTAAACCCATTTAACTCCAATAAATTTCTTGTTAGGAGGTAAATTATTGAGCTCCCAAGTTTCATTTCTTCTAATTGCATCTATTTCCTCATTCATGGCCTTACTCCATTTTTTTTTTCAGCATCGTCAAAATAAATTGGATCACTATGAGAAAATAATGCAAAATTTATATTTTCATTGAATTCATTTTCATACTTTTCATCTTGGTATATCTCCCTTAGACTCTTGGTCTTTCTTGGAACTAGGGAGGCAAGATTGGTATCACAACTCTCAGTATTGTTGTTGTCGGTCTCTTCTGGGCCAATTTGCTGCCTTCTGGAGGCTTCTATCCCTATTGTTCATTAAACTTATCATCTTCAACAATAATAGGCACTTTACTTGAAGTGCTTGATGATGTGTCCACCGAGCCATCCCATGACTCATTCTCAATGACCTCCAAGTATCTCAAAATGATGATCTTTTTGGTGATAGGTTTATACAATCTATATGCCTTTGAATCAAAACTATATCCCATGAAGATACACTTCACACCCTTGTCATCCAAATTTTGTCTTTGTTCCTTTGGCATGTGTGCATATGCAACACACCCAAACACTCTCAAGTGTTCAACCATCCATCTATGCTTTGGCCATGCTTCCATTGGAATCTTGTCACAGAATACCTTTATAGGACTTCTATTTATCAAATAAAAAGTTGTTGCTACAGCTTCTACCCAATATTCAATTGGGAGTCCTTTTGCTTTCAACATGCTCCTTGCCATCTCAATGATGGTCCTATTCTTTCTTTTAGCCACTCCATTTTGCTGTGGAGTATAACTGGCTGTTAGCTCCTTCTTTTTACCATTTTTTTTTCAAAATTTCACACAAATATTGGAGGTATGTTCCCCCTTCTGTCAGATCTTAGGAATTTAAGATAATGTCCACTTTCATTTTCAGCCCGGGCTTTAAATTCTAAAAACTTATCGAAAGCTTCAGATTTATTTTACATAAAATACACCCATGTTCTACGACTGAAATCATCTCTAAAGGTTATAAAATAAGTACTCCCCCTAATGGGAGTGATTTGCATAGGTAAAACTAAATTAGTATGCACCAACTCTAATGGTGCTCTTGCCCTTCTAGAGTTTCCATAATTAAATGGCAGCCTATGTTGCTTACCCAAAATACAAGCCTCACACTTGCTACTGAACTCTTTAATACATGGCAGATCATCTACCATTCTTTTCTAGGACGATAAACTTAAACCAACATAGCCAAAATCCCCATACCTTAAATGTCATAGCTTGGAGGGGTCTTCAATCAGGCTCTTGAAGGCTGATTGTTGTACTGTTGCACATACTTTCTTGGGAGATGCAACTTCTGAAATTGAAGAGAAACACATTTCTACCTTCAATGGAAACATTTGATTATTTTTCATTTGGACTACTACAATAATTTTCTTACTCTCATCCTTCTCATAAATGCCACATTGGTCATTCTTCATCAGCACTTTATATCCATTTTGAATGAGCTTTCTAACACTCATTAAATTATGTTTTATCCCTGGGGTAAAATAAACATTCTGAATTTCTTGTTTCTCACCTTGCTTGGTGCAGATCATAATAGATCATTTTCCAACAACTAGAACAATTCCATTGTTCCCCATTCTAATTTCAGATTTAATATTTGTATCAATTAAAGAGAACAGAATTTCATTACCACTCATGTGGTGACTACAACCACTATCCAAATACCAAACTTTGGGGCTTCCTTCTTCACCAATATTGCACATGATGAAGGTTGTGGGATTATTTCCATCACCCACTTTAGAGTTAGCCACATTAGCACTTTTCTTTGACTAATCACCTTTCTTTTTCCAGCATTCACTTGCATAATGCCAAAGTTTATGGCAATAATAGCACTCAATATTTCTCTTGTTTGAGTTACTATTCTTCTTGCCTCCTCTAGAATTATTCTTAAAGGTGCTATATCCCTCATTTGTGGGTGCTCATTCTGAGCTTTCTTGTCCAATATTTTGTTGTCCGGAGTTGCCATGACCTCTGCCTCTTGGGCCTCTTCCAGAGTTGTTTCTTCCTCCCCCTGCCTCTTCCATTGGATTGAACTCTGAAAGCTTGCTCTTGAAAAGAATTTGCTGATCTATTAATTCAATGCTCATGGGTTTGGAAAGAACCCATCAACTCATCAACAGTCAATGTTGAGAGATCCTTTGCCTCTTCAATGGCAATAACCAGAGTATCAAATTTTGAGGGAAGGCTTCTCAAAATTTTCTCTACTATTCTTTTCTCCTCCATTGGTTCCCACCTAGTTTATCAAACCAGAGAGTCTTGAGATGAAATATGAAATTGATTCATTGTCCTTCATAAAAAAAGTCTCAAATTCTCTTAGAAGCATTTGGAGCTTCACCACACAAATTTTTTGAGTTCCTTCAAAACTAGTATGAAGGATATCCCAAGCTTCTTTGGAATAATCAGCTACTGCTATTCTGGGAAAGATTGCCTCTGTCAAGGTAGTTTCAATCAAGCTCAAAGATTTTGCATCTTTCCTCCTCGACTCCTTCAATTGAGTCTTCTGATTGTTTGTGAGGGAAGCAAACAGAGTTGGTTCAGTCACATTCATAAAGCCAGTGACCACAAGCTCCCACAAATCATTTGCAACCATTACGGTCTTCGTCTTCTTTTCCCAAACATCATAGTTTTGTCCATCAAAGGATGGTGGCTACTGCCAGCTCTTTCCTACATCTCCATCCATGTCTCCTATGTAAGAGAAATAAAATACCCATAAAAAATGCCCAAACTCATAAGGATTAAGGGCCAATCAACTTTGATACCATGTAAAAAATATAGAATCACTCTATATTGTGGAAACACATAGGAAATGCTCTATTTTAGCAAACAACTAAAATCAAGAAACACCAAAATAGGGAAGAGCATAAAAATAGAACAAAGATGGAGATATGCAAGCTTTCTTTCTACTTCTATTAATCTTGAAATTACTTCTACAATAAAATAAACTTGCAACAATTTGGGCTGCATAAAAAATATTTTGGAGTAATCACTTCTTAACAAGATAATAAAATTACAACTGATGTTGCAATAAACATGTCTCTGATAAAATAGAGCACTTACAAAACAAACTAATTTATTACTGCATACAAAATGAACAACTTCTCACAAGTATATTCTCTTGAAAGAATAAAGACATTCTTTCCTTTATAAACTAATTGTTGTCCAAAGAAAATATCAAAAGTCCAAAGAAGAAATCAGATTTTCCCAAAATTTGATTTGAACTTATCTCAAAAAAATCCACACAAAATCTGATATTCTTTGAGCAATAAAACATAAGATATTTTCAATTTTTAGAAATTCAAAAAGAGGGGCTCAAGCAATCAGATTTTATTTTGAAAATTCAACAATATTGTGCTAAAAGATTTATATATACTACAACATACTAAAAGATGTGCCAAATTTCTAAAATTTACTTTGTTAATAATAGAAATTTAAATTTCTTAAAATTACTTTGTCAATAATAGAAATTTATATGTAAAATAAAAAGAAATTAATAATGTTGATAGGCTTATTGTGGGGGAAACTTTTACCAGATTCTCTGGATGTCTTATGCTAGGCAGGTCGTCAGAAAGTCCCCCACTGAACCACATTCAGATTTCTTTCGGATATCTGGCTTTTCTGCTCACATCCATATGTCAATCATGCCATTTGCTGTGAAACTGCCCAGCTCAGAGGGCTTAATGAACCATCGTTTATGATCCTGTATGATCAATGGTAGTAGATAGAGCATCATGACCTTTGAAAGGAGAAGAAAAATTAGAGATTTGATCTTTGGATAATTTGATCCCTTAGGGTGCCAACGTCGACATGGCTAGAATATTGGAAGAGGCTACCAAACATATCAAATTTTGGCAAGCGTAGGTGGAGGTTTTTAAATCTTATCTGCATGTCACTTTGAATCAAACCCTAAGTTTTCTCTCACAAATGCTTTGCTGAATTCGTGTAGAATTCAGAAGAAGCTTTTCGCCGCAAAAAAATCATTATCATTCTAGAGAAGATGGAAATGCTTCAGTACAATCTAAAATAGTACTCACTATATTCTACATATTGAATCAATTACTTTCATGTTTACAAAAATTTCCAAATGTTTTTTCTGTTTAAATGGTAATAGAAAATTCATCTCCGGAAGCTGATATTCTCCTTTCAAACCCTAAAATTTGTTTTTATTGAGTTTATGCAACAAAGGGGAAAAATAGGTTCTGATTGCTAGAAGAGAAGACCCAAACCCACCAAACTTGATCAATAAAAATACCAAGAGAATAATTTCCAATCACCAAGCCCCTTACATAAATTTCCATATCTTCTAAACACTGATATCAATATAGAAGCGTGAACAAGGTACATAAATTATTTGACAGTGTGTTTGAAAATGTGAATTGAATTCATGGAATCTTGACTAACATGCAGAAGTAATTCATTGGCTAGTAAAGGTACAATAGTTTAGAAGAGGAATACAAATCAAAAAAATTCTCCATTCTAAAGAAAACTACCCATAATTCCAAAGTCCCAGCCTTTCACTGCTTTTGATACAATGAGCGATACCTTCAGAGAGTTACTGGAAAAACAACAAAGAGGGTTGTTTCTTCTCACCATAAAAATGCATTTCATTTTACTGATAATAATCATTACCAATTATTTCCAAGGCTGAGAAACCTATCCTATCCCAAGCACAAAAATATAGATGGGAATATTTATACCGCTCATTGTTGTCTTGTAACTTATGTCTTACATCTGCCTGCAACTGGAAGAGTTGTTCAGCAAAGGCTTTTCCATCATCACTAACTCTGTCACCCAAGGGAAGTTGCACCAAATCAAGAACACCCTGAGGATTTTGACCATAAACAACTTGAAATGGTGACTTACCAGTTGACCTGTTCATAGAGCTATTATAATAAAATTTTGCATGGGGTAATGCCAAATCCCTTTGCTTGGGCTTCCCTCCAACAATACATCACAACAAATTACCCAAACTTCAATTGAACACTTCTATTTGGCCATCAGTTTGTAGATGATAAGCACTACTAAACTATAACTATGTCCCCATATTCTTCCATAAGGTCCTCCAGAAATAACTCAAGAACTTAGTGTCCCGATCAGAGGTAATTTTTTTTGGAACCCCATTCAATCTCACTATTTCAGAAAAGAATAACTCGACCACCCTAGTGGCATCACTAGTTTTCTTACTAGAAATGAAATGAAACATTTTTGAGAATCTATCCACAACTATAAAGGTAGAGTCATTACCTCGCTATGTATGTGGCAGTCCCAATACAAAATCCATACTCAAGTCTATCCATGGTCCTATTGGTACTGGTAATGGCATGTACAAACCAGTGTTTTGGGAGTTCCCTTTGGCTACTTGAAAAATTTGACACCTTTCCACAAACCTCGTGATATCTCTCTTCATCTTCGGCAAGTAGTACTTATCTGCTACCAAGGCTATTATTTTATCCTTCCCAAAATAACCAGCCATACCAATGCTATGAAATTCTCTGATAAAATTTTCCCTCATTGAGCCTATAGGAATGCATAACTATTTTCCCTTAAATAAATAACCATCTTGCATAAGATACTCACCTTGAATAGTGTCTATGTGCCCAGGTACTGGATTCTTCAACTGATCAACAACTTCTAAAAAGTCACTATCAGATTCATACAAGTCCTTGATTACATCAAAGCCAACTACTTCTGTTTCCATGATGGTGAGAAGCACAACACGCTTTCTTAAGGCATCTGCAACTTGATTTTGTTTCCCTGATTTATGCTTCAGAACAAAACTAAACCCTTGGAGGAATGAGACCCACTTTGTGTGTCTAGTGTTTAATTTCTTTTGTGTGTTCAAATATTTTAGAGCAATATGGTCTGTAAACAACACAAATTCTTTGGGTACTAAATAATGCTTCCAATGTCTCAGAGCTTGCACAATTGCATGGAACTCTATATCATATGTAGAATATTTCATTTGCACATCATTTAGTTTTTCACTAAAAAAGGCAATGCACTTACCTTCTTGGTTGTGTACAACACTAATTCCCACATGTGAGGCATCACATTCCACTTCAAACACTTTATCAAAATATGGTAAGGCCAATATAGGAGCTTCAGTGACCCTCTTCTTTAGATACTGGAAACTTTCTTCAGCCTCTTTGGTCCATGAAAACTCTCGACTCTTAGTGCAATCTGTCAAAGGTGCTACAATGCTACTGAAATTACGAATGAAATTTCTATAGAAAGTGGCCACGCCATGAAAACTTCTCACCTCAATGATACTACGTGGACTAGGCCATTCAAGAAAGGCTCAAACTTTCTCTGGATCCATGCTGATACCATCTGCAGAAATGACAAATCCCAGAAAAACAAGGCTTGCTTGCATGAACCTACACTTCTTCAAATTATCATAGAGTTTCTCTCTTCTTAATACCCCCAATATGATCCTTAAGTGTTGCAGATGTTCTTCCGTTCCCTTACTAAAACTCAGTATATCATCAAAATAAAGTACTACAAACTTGCCAATATAGGGACGCTACACAATATTCATGAGTCTCATAAAAGTGCTAGGTGCATTTGATAAACCAAAAGGCATAACCTTTCATTCATACAAACCATCCCTAGTTTTGAAAGTAGTTTTCCATTTATCCCCTTCTCAGATGCAGATTCGTGGTACCCACTTCCCAGATCAATCTTAGTGAAATGTGTTGCTCCAGCAAGAACATCCATTATATCATCCAAATGAGGGATAGGAAAATGATACCTGATGGTTATCCTATTTATTGCTTGAGTGTTTGTGCACATCCTCCATGTTCCATCCTTCATTGGGGTTAGTAATGCTGGTACAACACAGGGGCTCATTCTTTCCTGCACTAACCCTTTATGTATGAGTTCAGTTACCTATTTGTTCAATTCTGCATGTTGTGTCAGACTCATTCTGTAAGCTGCTTGATTGGGAAGACTTGCTCCTGGGATAAGATCAATATGATGTTGGATATCTTTTCTTGGGGACAGCCCATCAGGTAGTTCCACTGGAATGACATCTCAATACTCTTCTAACACTGCAACTTCTTCTGGTGGTATTTTCAAGTCCTCCTATTTCCCTCTTTGTACTACCAATGCGTAACAACACCCTATTACTTTCATCTCCTTGACAATTTCCTTTTTAGATAACATGCTTTCATCTTTTCCTTCATTCTTGAGAGGTAACATGATTACCTTAGACCCATCCTTCCAGAAAGTGTAAGTATTCTTCTCTCCATATGAATAACCTTTCTATCATACTACCAGGGGTGACCTAATAGGACATGACATGCATCTATTGGAATCACATCACACCATAACTCATCCTTGTAGACCTTTCCTATGGAAAATTTAACAAGGCACCTCTTATCTACTGTAACTTCATTTCCCTTTTTGAACCATTCTACCTGATAGGGACAAGGGTGCTTTTCACACTGGAGATTTAGTTTCTCTACCATTTCTTTAGAAACCATATTCTCACAACTCCCTCCATCAACAATGACTTGACATACCTTTCCACCTGAGGTGTACACCTTGTTTGGAATATGCTGGTTCTGAGCCATGAATCATCAGCGCCTTTCTCCTCTATATCTTCCTTTGCTGGGATAATCATTGTCCTCCTCATCATGATACTTTCTCCGATATCTAGAGACACTTCTTGCTCTGATTCTTCATTGTCAACCTAGGCTAGGTTTACTCTCGATGGCCCTCCTTGGTTTCCATCTTGCATGTTGAAATTGGAACACTCAAAGGCCCTGTGTCCTTCTTCTCCACATCTTAAAAAAGTGAATGGTCTTCTCTGGCCTTCCCATCCTCTTCCAT
Source organism: Thuja plicata (assembly GCA_018584345.1). Taxonomy (NCBI): domain Eukaryota; kingdom Viridiplantae; phylum Streptophyta; class Pinopsida; order Cupressales; family Cupressaceae; genus Thuja; species Thuja plicata. Next base: position 619,197 of record MU228107.1, read on the forward strand.
TTCCATAGCCTCTACCACGTTGAAACCCTCTTCCTCTTTGTTGATTCCATGGATTCGAATGGGTTTCTTCTTGTTTCTCATTCCCTTGACTGTAACTTGATCCTCCTTGAAACGGAGTTGATGTACCTCTTTGTCTTCCTCTATTCCTCTGATTAAATTGCCTAGTTTTTTTTTCTTCAGCCTTTAGAGCCAACTAGTAGGCATCCTCCATATAGTTGATCTGATGCATGCTTAGTTCATCTTGAATACTGTATTTCAAACCTTTTAAATACCTTGCATCCATCTATTCATTACTTTCTTGATGTTCTATATGGATGGACAACTTGTAAAATTCATCTATATAATCTTGCACAGAAGACAAGTTCTATTTCAAATTCTGAAACCTTCGGAAGAGTGTTTGAGCATAATCCATCGGCAAGAATTTTTCTCTCAGGTTTCTCTCCATTTTTCTCCATTTCTTGATTTTATCCTTCCCTTTCTTTGTCCTTTCATTTTGGAGATGATCCCACTAGATTATCGCATGTCCCTTTAACTTGGTGCATGCAAAGCTCATCTTCTCTTCTTCTGTCATAGACTTCCATTCAAAAAATTTCCCATCTTGTTTAACCAATCTATCACTTCCTCTGGCTTAAGACTACCTGAATAGTCTGAAACATCAACCTTTATTGCTTCATTTTTTCCCTCCAAGACTCTGAGCAACCTCTCTTCAAAACTCACTGCTTCTTCTCGTCCTTCTTCTATTCCTTCAACTCCTTGGTTCGCCTCTCCATCAGATTCATCTTCTTCTCTTTGTAATCCATGGTTCTTCAATCGGTTTGTGAGTTCTAATACTTGTCTTTGCAAGCTTATCATATCTCTCTGTGTTTGGGTAAGACCTCTACCTCTTCCTTTTCCTCTTCCTCTTCCTCTTCCTCTTCCAGCCATCATCCTACTCTGATACCAAATGATGTAGCCCAAAACCCTCAAGAGAAAATACTCAGAAAATACACAATGAGTGCTAAGTGTTCCATTCATTCTCATGAGAGATGGGTTCATGTGAACCACTACTCATGAATTATGGGTCAATGAGTTTGATTCAAAAACTACATAGTTGAATCCTGATAGCAATATCACAACACAAAAATATTACAGAACTTGAATTCTCATTAACTTCTCCAAATTACTCTACTCTACAATGAAATAAAAATCCTACTTAATATAATTTTGAAAATTACAATATTTGGCAGAGTTTCGGGAAAAACTATTTTTTTTTCTTTCCATTTTTGGTAATTTTTAAAACTCATCCTATGATTCATGATTTTTCCCAAGAAAAGCTCCCAACTAAGGCAAGTCAAATTGCCAACTAATCCATGAAATCAGAAACATGATTTCAGATTTATTATAAAAAACAAAACTAAAAAAAATGGAAAGAAATAGTAAAAGCCAATTTTGGAGGTCAAGATGAAAATTTCAGGCTCCCAAAAAATGGTTGAAGTAGCCACCAAAAAAATTTGGCTGAGTTGGAATCACCATTAACTCTAGCTCATGAATCCACCTGTAAAATTTCAGCGAAAACCCACATCTGAGTCAAAAGTTATGACAATCAGAAGCTCCTATATATATATATATATATATATATATA
>MU228107.1:622099-653242 GCA_018584345.1 Thuja plicata
TCTAATAAGAAAGCAATAAATAATAGGTATATTAAGTAAACTTTATCTTAATATAAATACATATTAAATTTATTTATTTATATTACATTCAAATAGTTTACAGTATCAATAATAATAAAAATACTTGGTAGTTTTCAAGCCATGGTCACAAGACTTTACTATCTCCCATGAGAAAAAATTCAAAGTTACAATTTGTATAGGCTTTTAGGGTCTGCCTTTGTCATATTGGCCATTCCTAATAAAGTATTGCTCAAACCCTTGGCATGGTGGTTTGCATAGAACATGACCATTTTTGCATGCTCCACCCCAAAAAAGGGTTTGTGTATAGGTCAAATTATCTCGCGGCCTCAGAAAGACTGTTGATATTCAAGTTGGTGCTCAATGTTTCTCTTAATGAGTGCTTTATTTGAATCTTCCCAACACTATTGGTGCTAATCCTTTAAGAACAAGGTTAAGGATTGCCCTCTTATTGCTCCCAGGATGAAGTGCTCACAAAAGGAGATATCCCCTCCTCAGTCCTCTAAGGGAGTTAAAATAAATGAAGAATGGGCTATGATAGCTGGCAAAAGAAAATACCCCCTGGATTTTTCCTTGAAGGAGTCTAATACAGTTGTATTGTAGCTACAAGTACCTGACCTAACTCAGCCTAAGTCATGGCCTAAGATATAACCCTTTGATTCTTGGGTTTTGAATCTTGAGGATTAGGAGAAAATTCTAGCTAAGTGTAGTTCTTGTTCTAGGTAGGTTCACACTCCCCAACCTGCTTCAATTTTTTTTAATCTACCCTCTTCTTTGAACAAATCTTACAAACCTCCCTAGTGGAAGAAATATGGTGATGTTGGTCAAAAAATGCAGGGGGATTCTAAGATAATCTTACCATGTTTAAACTTCTTGTAGAATAGTTTCTCCTCTCTTAGGGTAAATGATGACATGCAAGCATTTAACAAATGAATTATATCTCATGGAATGAGGAGGTCTAACTAGCCTCACAAGAAAGTTTTATATAAGGGATACTCACCAAAAATATCTTGCTATTGATAATTTTTTTCTCCAACAAGTTAATATTGCAAATTTTATATTAAGTATTGCATGTCATGTTATTTGATCAAATAGTTCATCTTTTACTTTGGAACATGAAGCTAGTCAAGGAATTGTTGTTACTCTCATTTCTACTCGATGATATTCCTCCATTGTTGATCATAGGTTAAATCATAAGTAGAGAGTAATCTAGGTAGTTATGTGAACTAGCAATTGTTCTTTTGGGATCATTAATTTTCATGTTCCCAATGATGTTGAAAGATCTCAGTTGTGGCAATGAATAGTTGATTCATTATCACTTTCTATTGGGGTTATGTGCAGGGATTTCAATAGCCCAACATTAAGATCTTTTAGTAATACACCAACATTCCCCCAAATTATAATAAATTGAGCAGGAGTGGAACATTGTGATGGTTTTGAACCCTACCCTTTTAGATAATTTAATGAAGCACCTTCACCAGTTCTCCTCGCTCACTCAAGAAACACCGAACTCACTACATCACATGATCTCCTGACTTCCTAGATTATCCAAGAGAAACCATACTAACTACATCAATGGATCTCCTAACCATATAAATTTAAATCATTTTCACAACATGAGTGTTCCCACATCTCCTACATAATGAGACACATTTCCTCTAAAATTCCACATCTCATTTCAGTGTTTCTAATGCATCTTCTAGTTTTACACATGATAAACCTTTCCTCTAAAAGTCTACATCTCTTCCAAGTGTTTCTAACACCTCCTAAAGTACTGTAGAAACAATCTCTCCTCCGCTACACAAATCACCACAAATATGTCTGTACATGAGACACCTTTCCTCCAAAACTCCTCATCACCTTTGAGTCTATCTAATACCTCCTCAAGTGCTCAAAAACTCGTTAATTGAATCTCCCCCTTCACTCTTTGTAGGGATGAATATGATTCCAATCCCTCTCTTATCTTCACATATACAAATATGTCAAGCCCCCTCTTTTCTTTAGGGATGAATTTCACAACCCTTAACTATTTAGGGACACAAATGTGTTTCTTCTCATGCAATGAATCATCCTTAAGTGAGAAGCTAGTTCGAGATGATAGAAAACACATTTATTTCCTTTATCCTCTTATGGAATCCTTGCTAGTCTCTTAAGGACAAAGCTTTCATCAATTTTAACATTGGAACATGAGTTGTCATGATTAGATGAGTTATTTACATGTACCACAAAACCACAAAAGTGTGTTTCACCTTCACTTATAATGAAAATAGTATTATTCTTGAGCTTTTCATTAATGAGATCTTTGGCTCCCTGAATGCAAATCATCTTTAAAACATACCTCCTATTATTATTCAACTCAAACAATATAGTATACTGAAAGCCTAATCTCGAGCACCTTAGTTAGTGTTGCCTCTTTCTTTTAAATGAAATCAATATAAGAAAATATTAATAGAATGAGGCCATGTTCACTATAATTTTACATAAATTCTCATGTATACTACATTTTTATATCAATTGTATCCCTACATATATAAATAATTTTCAACCTATTAAAAATGCATACTCTCCTACAATAGTCATATCAATGGATCAGTGATAATGAACTCACAAATCTCAGCCCAAGATGATTTATATCAAGTCAGACAATATATATAACATAGTCCCTTCCTAAGTCTCCAGAAATAAACCATTTATGTTGTTTTAATAGGACTATATAATATAAAATAACTTATAGAAAACATAGTGGTATCCTCACACAAATAAAGGCCCATGACACTCTCAGTTTAAAATGAATGAAATTTAAACTCTCCAAGGTGTTAACTAAAAAACACTATACATAATAGAATTTATAGAAAATAGATTTAAGTCACATAAACCTGACCTTTAGCATCCTACAAGAAATTCCATAACAAAATCTATGTTTAAAAGAACCTGAAAAAAGAGAAACCTTTGGTTAATTTTGACCAACAAAGGTATAGAGAGTCATGCCCTGCCTCTAGAGAGAATACACCACTTCCATGGTGATCATGATCGTATTTTATGTTTGGTCTATGTAAGTGAAATTTTCTTTGAATAGAGAACAGATTTTAGATTCCTCACATGAATTTTCACTACCAATCTACGCACAGCCAATATCGATACTTTCTCATTCTCCTCCAATATGTGGCAGGTAGTAAATGTGGAGTAGTTTTAAGTGTGTGGTGTAGGAGCACCCATGGGTTTCTTAGGAAAATCCAATTTTATTTTTTGTGTGTGTGCCTTATGGAAATTTTGTATTTTTTTTCTTAAGGTCATTTTGACCATAGTGTGAGTACAATAGGGTTTAAGTCTTTTAAGTCTTAGGACCCTTGGAAGTTTCAATTCGGGGCTAGAAAGTTGTAAAGCCTCATGATTAGCACAATCAGGATAATGATGTTAGCATGATGTTATTAGGGTTTATATTAGATTTGAGTGATTTTTAATCCATGGTTAAGGTCAATGGTGAGGTTTGATGAGACTTAAAACTCATTTTGTTGAATTTGTAAAAAGTTGTCAAAAAAATATGTAAAGTTGCATATTGCAACTTTTGCAATTTTGCAATGTTGCTCGGACAACATTGTCAAAATGTGCAACTCAATGATAGAGTTCCTTAAGAGGAAACCAAACTATCAACCACCCTAATTAAGACATGTCTGGACCTAATTGAAAGGTTGGACACTCATTGTATGGACAAAGAATTGTGTAATGAATAATTTTGCTTGTTTTGTGTGTAATTTCAATTACTTTCATGACAGTAGGTAGTTAATGGAGTGAAACTAGAATTGTAGCTCATGCACAAGTTATTTTAAGTGTTTTCTAGTTCTTTGTGAAAGTAGTTAGGCATTTTTAATTTCTTTGTGTTCTTTTTGTAAATACTTTGTGTTTTGCACTCTCACTGGTCTAATCCAAGCAGTTTGTAAAGATGAAAGTCTAACTCACTTTCCCACTATCTATTCTATACGATCTCTTGGGAATACTAAGTAGACTCCATGTACATATTCTATGTAGGATATTAGGCCCTCAAATGTAGAGGAGTGAATTTTAATATCTTTCCCTAGGTAAGCCAGTGGTGATCCCGGCTATGGAGGACCAAGATGCAGAGAGAATAGCTTGTAGAGGAGGATTCTTGGAACCAAATTCCCAATTGGAGATAAAATTTAGGATTCTTTAAAAGTATTGGTAAGAAGGAGAGGGTCGTACAAATAAAATTAATGGTCTAATTAATTCCATCTTGTTCAGGAGCCAGTGGATACCTTAAAACCCCTAAAATCACTCATTTTGAGTTAGGGTACTGTACAGAAAGGTGGTGACCCAAGAACCCCAAAATCCTTGAGTGGTTAGTAAATGATCCAAGAATCCAAAGAAAATTTGCAAGGTTTATTTGGAAAGGTTAGGATAAATCCCTATTATCTCGAAGTAGGAGACTTAATAGGGCTACTAGCATATTAGGCCTGGTTTGTGAAGAATGTAAGAAATTAACTACATTACTGGACTAGGTGGGAATCCTAATGCCCCTAGTTGATTGAATTTTCATAGTTCAAGACACCTTCATACCTTTGTAATACTAACTTATGAATATGGAGGTTTCAAGCCTTTAAGTTTGTGTAAGGGCAAGGGATTGTAAAGCTACAATGCACCAAGTATAAGACTTGGTTGGGTGGATCTTTCTTGATAGTTGAGTTTGCTAGAGTAACCAAGGGATCTGAATTGGTTGAGGGTCCTATAGGTTCTAGGAGTGTAGTGAAAACATTCTAAAATTATCTTTTGAATACTAGGAGCATGAATCATTGATTGATTAATACAACCTCCCTATCGGATTGATATCAGAGCCCCAAAAGATTGGGGATTTCATAGTGTATGATAGATTGTGAGTCGAGTGGGTCCTCAATCATGGTGACTTATTTGGAATTGGCCAAGAAGGTCAATGATGAGGAGGTAGATAATAGGCTATTTAGGGGAAGAATCTCCCAACTAGAGTAAGCATTGAGTGAAGTGTAGACCAAGATTGATGAAGTTATTGATAAGTTGGAAGGGAAAGAATCTAAGGGTAAAGAGGTTGCGGAAGAAGAAAAAACCCCTCAACCTCACCCCGTGTTGCAAGAAGATCCTTTCTTGAAGGCTTTGAAATCCATGAGTGTAAATTCTCATAAAGGGATATCATTATTCATTGGGAAGATGGAGGAAGATCTAGTTGTGGACTAGATAGAAGGCAAGGAGAATCACTTTGAATGTGATGGAGTCACTGAAGCTCAGAAGGTAAGAGTAGAAAAATCAAAATTGAGAGAGAGAGAGAGAGAGAGAGAGAGAGAGAGAGAGAGAGAGAGAGAGAGAGAGAGAGAGAGAGAGAGAGAGAGAGAGAGAGAGAGAGAAGGCAAGAAACCCATTTCCATTTGGAAAGAAATGGTTGTCAAAGTGAAAGAGGCATACATTCCAGATGACTATGAAATACAATTACACAAGAAGAGACAGAGCCTAAGATAGAAGGATCTTGATGTGAATTCCTACACCGAGGAATTTCAAAAGATTTGTATGAGATTTAATGTGTCTAAATATGAGAGCCTTAAGTTGGCTAGATACCTAAATGGCTTAAAATGGAGTATTATAGAAGAGGTGAATCTTCTAAGTCCCATGATAGTACACAAGTGTTATTAATTGGCTATCAAGTTTGAAGATAAGAGTAGGAGGAAACAAGATCAAAACTCCAAGAGCACAAGAAGAGGAAGAGATCAGACAGGTCACAGAGGTGGATACCAAAGTGGAGAGACTGAACAAAGAAGCCAAGGAGAGTCTAAAATTGTAGAGAATGGGAGTGAAACAACTCCTAAAGGAGTTTATGGAAGAGGTAGAGGAACTGAAGGGGGGTTCTAACAAAGGAAGAGGTCCAGGAAGAAGTAATTATTACTTTTCTAGTATGAAATGCTATAGTTGTGGACAAATGGGACATTGTGCTTATAGGTGCCTTAATATATCATCCTCTTAAAATAATGAAAATAGAATAGAATATACTCAAGAAGATACATAAAGTATCAATTCATGAGAGATTAGCCATATTGAGTTAGAGATGGGGAAAATCTCATGTTTAGAAGAGTTCTAATTAGACAACTAGTCAAAGAGGATCCAGAAAAGAGAAGAGCCTTATTAGGATAAGGCACGTAAAATACTTGGTAAGGTGTGCAAGGTTATTTTGGATTCAGGATCCACTGATAACATCATCTTAGAGGAAGTAGTAAAGAAGATTAAGTTGAAAAAGATAACCCATAATAATACATACAAGGTGACATGGTTGAATATAGGGAAAAGTGTCCTTGTAAATGAACAAACATGGGTTGAGTTATCCATTGGAGGATACAAATACAAGTTGATTTGTGATGTGTTTCCTATGGATGCATGCAATCTCCTATTGGGAAGACCATGGCAATATGACAGAGGATCCATCTATGATGGAAATGAGAACACCATCTCATTTAAGAAGGGTGGTAGAACATTCAAGATACAATCACTGTTAGATGAAGAAGAAACCCATTCAAAGACCCCTAGGGTCTTAATAAGTAGTGTAAAGGTGTTTTTTAATACTCTTAAACAAGAAGGAAGTCAAGGCTATGCTATAGTTGTGGTACCCAAGGAAGAAGGAAAGGCTACACAAGCACCCATACCAGAGGAAGTACAAAACTTACTTGGAAAGTTCAAGGACATAATCAGTGACGGAGAACCAACAACATTACCTCCAAAAAGGACTATCAGTCATCAGATAAACTTTATACTAGGGGATTCATTGAACAACAAAGAATCCTACAAGATAACACATGAGTAGAATCAAGAAGTGGCTAGACAAGTGCATGAGCTACTAGACCAAGGATTAGTCAAGAAGAGCATTAGTCCATATGTCATACCTGATGTCTTCGCATCCAAGAAAGGTGGTAAGTGGAGACTTTGGACTGAATCTAGAGCTATCAATAGAACTAATATAAGGTATAGATTCCCTATACCTAGAATTAAATATTTGATGAACTTCCTTGGAGGGGCTAAGTATTTTACTAAGTTGGATCTTAAAAGTGGGTACCACCAGATTACAATAAAACATGGGGATGAATGGAAGAAAGATTTTAAAACCACTAAAGGATTGTATGAGTGCAGAGTTATTCCATTTGGGATTTCAAATGGCCCTAGAACATTCATGAGGCTCATGAATTATGTGCTTAAGGATTACACTAGAATATTTGTAGTGGTGTATCTACATGATATACTCATCTTTAGAAAAAAAGGAGGAACACTTTAAAAAATTGGAGATTGTACTCAAAAGGTTACAGGAGGAGAAGTTGTCTATCAATTTAGAGAAGTATGAGTTCTTCATGAAAGAACTAGTGTACTTAGGGCTTTTAGTATCCCAAGGTTCATTGAAGATTGACCCAAGAAAGGTGGAGGCTATCATTAATTGGACAACACCAACGACATGGAAAAAGGTAAGGAGATTTGATGGGTTAGCTCAATTTTATAGAAAATGTATAAGGACTTTTAGTGGCACTTATGCACCAGTGCTAGACACAATTAAGTGTGGGTTAAAGACCAAGTTCAAATGGACTCTTGAATCAGGGAATGCCTTTGAAAATTTGAAGAAACAAGTGGATGCTCAACCTATCCTTTTGTTACCTAGTTTTGATAAGCTATTCACAATAGAGTATGATGCAAGTGGAGTGCCAGTAGGAGGAGTGTTGAGCCAAGAAGATAGGCCTACAAATTTCTTTAGTGAAAATATCTATGAAGCCAAGAAGAAGTATTCTACATATGATTTGGAGTTATACTCTCTAGTGCAGTCAGTTAGGAAATTGAGGCATTATCTCCATCCTAAGGAGTTTGGTGTGTTCACAAACAATCAAGCACTAAGTTACATCAACATACAAGACAAATTGTATAATAGGCACTTAAAGTGGATGGAATGTCTACAATCCTTTACATTTTATATCAAGAATAAGAAAGGATATTTGAATAAGGTGGAAGATGCACTGAGTAGAAGAATGTTGACAATTTAAGAAGTATTGGTGTAGAGAGTTTCAAGGATGTCTATAAAGATGATGAAGACTTTTTTGAAGCATATAAGGTATGTCCTGATTTTCAAAACCATTTTAAAAGTTAGTTCACAAAATATACTCTTCAAAGTGAACTCTTGTTTAACAGAAACCAGTGATGTGTCTCTAAAGGTTCAATGGGATAAAATATCATTCATGAGAAGCATAATGGTAGCCTAAGTGGGCATTTTGGCATCAACAAGACCATGGAATTAGTACAGAGGTTTTATCATTGGCCCAAGTTTCCAAGAGATGTTATAATATATATGTGGAACAATTTGTGGTTTGTATGAAAGCCAAAGGGGGAGCTAGCAATGCATATGAACCTTTACCTATTTCCAATAGACCTCAGGAGTACATTAGCATGGATTTTATCACATGTCTCCCTAAGACTAAGACAAGGCTAGATAGTATTTATGTGGTTATAGATAGATTCAAAAAAATGAGTCATTTTATCCCTTGTAATCCCACCCATGATGCCAGTTATATTGCTTATCTCTTCTTCAAAGAGGTTATGAGGATACATAGACTACCCCTAAACATTATGTCAGATAGGGATTTCAAGTTTAAGAGTCATTTTTGGAAGACTCTTTGGAGTAGACTGGGTAGTAATTTTTCTTTTGGATCAACTTACCATCCACAAACAGATGGTCAAACTAAGGTGATCAATAGGGTGTTAGGTAACTTTATTAGATTCCTAACTAAGGAATATGGGCAGACAATGGATCTAGTGCTTCCACAAGCTGAGTATGGCTATAATGATAGTGGCAATCAGAGTATTGGCAAAAGTCCTTTTGAGATAGTGTATGGGATGCATCCAAGGAGAGTGTGTGAACTTAGAGATTTAGGAGCTATGGAGTATAGGAGTGGCCATCAGGAATATTTCTCTTAGAAAATGATGGAGATATAAGATCAATTTAAGAAGACTATTATAGAGGCTACTCACAAATTCAAAGCTAAATTGGATGTGTCAAGAAAATATGTACAATTTGCTGTAGGAGATTGTCATGGTTCATCTAAAAGAGTCAAGGTTTATAGAAATGAATGAAAACTAATTTTTAGATGAAAAGAGTGGGACCATGTAAGGTGTTAGCCAAATATAGACAAAATACTTATAAGGAGGAGCTTCCTTCAGATTTGAGCATCTCACTAATGTTCAATGTGGTAAACTTGGTGATGTTCAAGGGACCATTGTCAAACATAAACCAGACGAGCAAAGGGATTTTAGAAGATGTCAGTATTGAAGTTTTACCTCCAAAAACCAAGCTCCAAGTAGAGAGGATCCTATAATCCAAGGTGAAAAAGACAACTAAACACCATATATACATGGAGCACTGGGTATGTTGGCAAGGACAACCAAAATATGAAGCTACATGGGTTGAGGAAAGCAACTTCAATAAATTTGGCATTGATTTGTCTCTGATCTCTCCTCATGTACCTCAACTTCTATGCAGAGGGGGAGAATGGTGTAGGATCACCCATGGGTTTCTTAGGAAAATCCAATTTTATTTTTTTGTGTGTTTTCCTTATGGAAATTTTGTACTATTTTTCTTAAGGTCATGTTGACCATATTCTGAGTACAATAGGGTTTAAGTCTTTTATGTCTTAGGACCTTTTGAAGTTGTAGTTAGGGGTTAGAAATTTATAAAGCCTCATTATTAGAAAAATAGGGATGATAATTTCAACATGATGTTAGTAGGGTTTAGATTTTCTTTGAACCATGTTTCATTGATGGTTAAGGTAGATGGTGAGGTTTGATGAGAGTTAAAACTCATTTTGTTGAATTTGTAAAAAGTTGTCAAATAAAGATGTAAAGTTGCATTTTGCAACTTTTGTAATTTTGAATTGTTGCTCAGACAACATTGTCAAAAAGTGAAACTCAATGATAGAGTGCCCTAAGAGACAACCAAATTCTCAACCACCCTACTTAAGACATGTCTTAACCTAATTGAAAGGTTTCAAACCCATTGTATGGATATAAATTTGTATAATCAAGAAATTTTCTTATTTTGAATGTAATTTCAATTACTTTCATTACAGTAGGTAGTTAATGGAATGAAACCAACACTGTAGCTTGTGAACAAGTTAGTTTAAGTTATTTTCTACTTCTATGTGCAAGTAGATTGGCATTTTCAAGTTATTTGTGTTATTTTTGTAAATACTTTATGTTTTGCAATGTCACTGGTCTGATCCAGGTAGTTTGTAAAGATGGAATTCTAACTCACTTTCCCACCCTCCATTTTATACGGCCTCTTGGTAATATTGATTAGACTAGATTTACATATTATATGTAGGAACTTGGGCCCTAAAATTTAGAGGAGTGAATTTTAATGTGTTCTGCTAGGCGAGCTAGTGGTGAGCTCGATGAGGGAGGACAAATATGCAGAGATCATAACTTGTAGAGGTGGATAGTTATAACCAAATTCCCTTTTGGAGATTGAAGTTAGGAGTCTTTCCAAGCATTGGTAAGAAGGAAATGGTTTTACCAATCCAATTGATGGTCTAATTCATTCCATCTTGTTTAGGAGTCAGTGGAGACCTTAACACCCCTAAAATAACTCATTTTGAGTTAGGGTACTGTACGGAAGGTGGTGACCCCAAGACCCCATAAATCCTTGAGTGGTTATTAAATGATACAAAAATCCTAAGAAAATTTGTAGGGTTTCTTCGGAAAGGTTAGGAGAAAATCCCTATTTTCTCAGAGTAGGAAACCTAAAAGGGCTATTCACCTATTAGGCCTATTTTGTGAAGAATTGAAGAAATGGACTACATTGTTGAACTTTATGGGAATCTTAACACCCCTATTTGATTGGATTGGCATAGTTAAAAAAACCTCCAAACCTCTGTCAGACTAACTTATGCATATGGAGGTTTCTAGACTTTAATTATTTGTAAGGGAAAGATATTGTAAAGCTAGAATGCACCAAGTATAAGAATTGGTTGGGTGGATCTTTCTTGATAGTTTGGTTGGCTAGACTAACCAGGGGATAAACATTGGTTAAGGGTCCTATAGGTGCTAGGATTATAGTGAAAACACCCTAAAAGTCTCTTATGAAGACTAGGAGCATGAATAAGTAAATGGTTCATCCAACCTCCCTATCAGTGTGACTTTTATTGCTCCTTTCCACCTCTAGCCTGGTTTCATGTAGTTCAAAGTAGAATTGGATTAAAAAATTTGGACCACTCATGCGACTAGCACCTCCATTTATATTCACCGTGGATTTAAATGCTTTCACCAAAAAGTGTTAGACTAGCATAGAAAATATGGAATTGTCATCTTCAAGCGTCTCCAACTAGTATTCTTTCTTTTCCTCTAGATGCCTAATTTGTTGTCTCTGAGACATGGAATTATCTGTGTAGAAAATTATTGAAATAATGTATACAACCTGACCTCTTGACAAATAGGATTAGAAATATTCTCAAATACCATATACTAGAAAAAAAGAGTATATTAGTTATTGTATTATTGATGCAAACAAAGCCTTTAAAAATGAAAAATATAAGTAAATACTTGGACAATTCAAAATTATCAATAGATATAACCATTGTCAGTTACAAAATACTTTTAAAAAAACTACTTAAAACTATAAGATCTTATAGTAATATACAAACACTTCTATAGTCTACAAGCTACTATTACTTTCAAAGTTAGAATTTTTCTTTCTAGTAGTTAAGTTCCATCATTAAAAGAAAATTATTGATCTAACCATTCTACTAGATATTGTAGACACCTAAAAATGGTTTGAGCCTGCTGGTCTACGTGTTTTAACATTGTTTTCATTACAATAGAAACATTGTTTTGTGACCTAATTATTCCTCTATGTCATGCATATGATCTTTATTGTATAGTGACATTGTGTCTTTCATCAATGATTGAATATTGCAAAATTGTTCAATTATTTACTAACAATTCTACTTTCTCTATCAAATTGCTTCGCAAATCATTTCAAAACCTTCCTAAACCAATCCTATTCAATCCTAAACCATCCCAAACCTTCTTAAACCAATCCTATTTGATCCTAAGCCATTCCAAACCTTCCTAAATCAGTTAAAATCTATTGTATTCTATTCGTAATCATTTCCAGAATTGTCTGGACTCATTTCTGACCATTCTGGGGCATTGTCCAAGATCATTAATGCCTAATCAACACAATTTCAAACCAATCAATAAAACCCTAATTCTAGTTCAATAAATCTTGTCATCATTTTAGGATCATTGTCCAAGATCATCGATGCTTTGTATCCTTTCAATCAGCCATTTGATAACACTATCAAAGATCATTTGTGTTATCACTATCAATCTACCAATTTCAATTCAATAGTATTGTTCATTATTGTTAATACTATTTCTGATTATCATTTCGGGAACATTGTCAAAGATCATCGAGGTGTCCCCATTTCAATCTTACAACACCATCAAAGTTCATTGGCTCTTTTCAATCATTTCCAATCATCATTATCTGGGCACATTGTCAAAGATCATCGATGCCTCATGATTTCCTAAACTATTTCGGAACCCTCAGAACTAACCCTAATCCTTATTAGTATCATCAAAATCCCTTAAATTTGACCTATTTCCCACTAATTTCCCCCTTTAGATGAATAACCCATAATTTATCCTAAGTCCTAATCGAATAAATAAATAAACTTTAATTATTTCCTATTTCCCTAAGTCTCCAATAATTAATTAATTATATTAATTAATTAGCTAATTTCAAATTTATGAGATTTATTATAATTTCATAAATCTAATTTGATTTTGAGGAATATTTGAGAATATGGGATTATTGATTTGATTGATGATTCATAATCTCACCTACACATCATTTCCCTTGAATAGGGATTCTCATAGCTATTAAGGTGCTTCACAAATATTCTCAAATATTTGCAGTATCTCCTTAATATCTCTCCCTCATTTCATGCTTCCAAATATCATACCAACCAAAATCTTGGTTAGTGCATTAAATTTATGCAATCTCACCTAAATGTGTCTTATTTTCTATAAATTGAGGACATTTCTCTCATTCAAGGTTAGACCACTATCTTCTAGTATTCTCATTGCAAATTTATGCTTTCAAGAGTCTTTGTGCAATCTTGTTATTGTCAAAGAGAAAACATTAATCTGATTATGGAGAAGAAAGAATGACACGGGAGCTTCATTTAAAGGGGGTTCTTAGAGTTTTATGCTTTATTTTTATGAATCCTTGTTTTAGATGGCTTTCATGATAGATTAGATAGGTTAGCATGTTATTTAGGGTTTTTGGTCCCCTAGATATGCTAAATAGGCCTTTTTATAGTCTTACATTTGGTGACGTGAACATGCATAACTGATGAAATTTTGATGTTTTTGTGTCTTTTTCATGTGTTGGAAGAGAGTTGTGCAGGCAGTTATACATTTTGTGCAGGTGGTCATAAAACCTATGCATGTTGTGCAGGCAGTCATACATTCTATGGAGGTGGTCATACCACATTCTCTTGTTGCATAGGAGGTCATACATTTTATGCAGGTGGTCACTATTTCTGTGTAGGTGGTAAGTCCTGTGCAGGTGGTACTCAGAGCTGCACACTTAGAGCCCAGAGCTACGCAATTGGTGGCTTAGCTACATAGTTGGTCATATGGGGTCCTATTTTAGGGTTTAGGATCATTCTTTGAATGTTTAGGAAGCTATTCTACTTTTAGGGCTTCATCCTCTACTTTTTCTCTATTTACAAGCTAAAATGAACCCTAAACTATTCAAATTAACCCTAAATTTGGTTAATGAACCCTAATGTGGTAAATGAGCTTATCACTTTGAACTGCAAGGCCTAAAATGAACATTCACATTTGTATTTTGGGCTCCTAAAATGGATCTCATCTAGCGTAGGGTTTCATGTTATCAAACTTCAAACAAACTTTTAATCTAGCTTAACTAGGGGTGGAAATGGACTATTTCATGTAAGATAAAGTTCTTCAATATGTTAGGGGACCTAAATTGAACATGCATATCTGATTTGGGTACCTAAAATGAACTCTAACCTAGTTTAGGAACAAATGCAGATTTTGGCCTTAAGGTGTTCGAAAACCATTTTCATTCATATGCAAGCTAGTTAGGGTTTCAATTTCACTTCAAATATTTTCAAGTCAACTTAAATGATATAAATAATGAACTCTAGATGTGATTATCATGATATTGCATGCTTACATGTTAAGAAAACCTCTATTTTTGCAAAATTTTAGCCCTTTTTAGACTTATGATCAGTTGTTTTGTAGGTGGTCACTAAAGCTGTGCAGGTGGTCATACCACTTGCAGTTGTTGTGTAGGTGGTCGCAAAAGTTGTGCAGGTGGTCATAACGCCTGCGGTTGCTACAGAGGTGGTCACAAAAGCTGTGCAAGTGGTCATACCGCCTACGGTTGCTGCATAGGTGGTTACAGAAGCTGTGCAGGTGATCATACCACCCGCGGTTGCTATGTAGGTGGTTACAGAAGCTGTGTAGGTGGTCATTATTCTTGTGCAAGTGGTAAATATGATGTTTTTCAATGCTATTTTTGGATTTCTACATTCCTACAATTTTTTCTGCATTTAGCCTACTGGATTTTGGTGTTACTGATGATTTGTGCAACATGTTGGTAATCGTGGGATGAAGATTGAATCCTAAAACTACTAATGGTTTCAATGTAGGAAATTTTGTAGAAGACCTTGTGTTTTCCCAAACTCTAGTGCTTGCTTTTTTAGCTAGAAAACACTTCACTTTTGTGCTTGAAATAAACTTTTTTCTTTCATGTGTCTAATGTGTTTTCTAGATCGTAAAACCCTAAGAATCATATGACCGTATCCTTTCCCCTCACCTTCATGGATATTAGGTGCAAGAGAAACTCATATCATTCTTATAGAGTGGCTACCTCCCAAGTGCTTTAGTAGAGCCAGTGAGAGTGGATGCCCAACCGGTGATAGGCTAAAGCCAAGCCCATCCAACCAGGATACAAATATTCCATTGTGATTAATCTCTCAATGGATGGGTGTTGAATGCATTATACCAGGAATAAGATCTCCCTCAGTACCCTTGTGGTGTGTTAAAACCTACAAAATGTAACTTTCGTAGGCTGGGAGGCCTCCATAATGAAGCTAATATGCTACACGTATAACCACCCGAAAGGATTCCCTTATTAAAAACCATGTCATAGTAGCCAAAAACCTTCTATTTGTTGATGTGGAAGGTCAGAGAACAACTAAGATGCCCCACACTTTCACGGCTATTAGTTGAGACAACAAACCCTTGGGAAGTGATGTCCCTTGGGAGTTGAAGCTTGGAGTGCCTGAGAAGTTAGTGCACATGTAAGGAGGAGCCCATGCCTCCAAGATTCTAGGCTGTCCCCCATTAGTAAGTGTGGCTGAACTTCGGTTCAAGTGGGGATTCAACAGATATTGCCCTTGCTATCCTTAGGAAGTGGTGTGTTTGTTCATTTTACAACAGCCATTCCAAATGATGTGTCTTGTGTGGGTGTTCAAACCTTAATTAAAATAATGACATCTTAAAAACACTCTCCTTAAAGAACACTTTTTTTGAAATCAATCGTCAACAATAATCAAATGGTCACAACAAACCTTGTCTTTGAGTAAACATATGGAACCTTGAAATTTTCACTTGGAACCTTTTGGCATGCTTGATAGCCTTCATATTGCATATTCATGACCTAATCTCCTTGCATTGTGCATTTCAAAGAGTCCTTGTATTATAGACCTCATTTCAATCCTCATTATAGTCGCTTTTACATAAGTCCTAATCATAGCCGTCTTGCATAAATAGCTCATTTTTAGGTCCTTCAAAAATTTGCAAACAATCCTACAAAGTATCCAAAACATGGAACCTCTCTTTATGATGTTGAAAATAGGATCTTGACTTGATCCACATTTTTTTCCAAATTTCAAACCCCTATCCTTATCAATTTGGTCCTATTCCACCTTTGTCATGATGGATTTGACCTAAGCCTTGCTATCAAACTTGTCCCTTACTCCAAAAATCCTATTTTTTCAAGTCAAGATCCTTATTCAACCTCATAAGGTTATGCTCCTAGATTTGTATCCTTTCAAAAGATTAACTTTTAAAGTCCAAAAAACCAAAAAAATAGTTGCATAAAACCTTAGATTGCATTTGCATAAATTCCTTGCATTTCCAAAGTTGCATTTCAAAACTTGCATTTCCAAAATTCAAAAATTCCAAAAACAATCTTACGTTTTCATATAGTCATCATGTCAATCTTTACTAGGTTCCAAGCTTCCAAACGGAAACAAGAAACTTATCAAACCATGTTTCCATCACAAGGAAAATCACAATTACCTTTTGATCAAAGACAAGATATGCCTTTACAACAACAAGCTTTTGAGCCAAGGAAAATGACATCAACACAACCAAACAATCAATTCCATCAATTCCATTCAAACATGATTCAAAAGTTGCAAAAAAATTGGCTAAAGAAAAGAATATCTTGGAAGAGAGGGTTGAAAAGATGATAAAGAGTAGGAAGGAGATGGCCAAACTCCATGGATTTCAAATTGAATCTTTTGGTGAAATTGACACACAATCTCTCATTGAGAAATCAAAGATACCAAAACTCATTTTACAACTCAATGAGGCAAATGAAAAATTTAACAAATCTCAATTCAATCATGTGCAAGAGCCAATATTTTTCAATCAAGTCCCAAATCAAGCTCAATTCTATCAAATTTCAAACTAGTCTCCATGTGCTCAAATTTCAAATCTATTATTCAACCAAGTTCCAAATCAAACCTTTGAACCTGACTGTGGCATAACTCAAATGGGTCCACCACCAAATTATGAACCAATCTTAATTCCAATGCAACCAAGTCATCTTTTAACAATTTTACAACCTCTTGTGCCAATCATACAGACAATACAATCAATATCAAGATCACAAACAATAACATTGCTTAAGGAACCTTTTGTACCTCCAATTCACCACAAATGTCTTATCAAACAAATAAAAATTCAAATGTGACATCTTTTGAACATCAACCAAGCGTAATCAATAAGAAACCTTTTGCTGAACACGTTCATTCCAAAAATTCTTTCCAACATGCAAATAATGATGAGGTATCACAAACAAGACCCATCAAGCAACACAAGTTCAAATCCAAAATTTTAAAGAATTTGTTTCAAAAATTGGATCAAACAGGTAATTTACCAGTGTCTAGCAATGGCTCGCCCCAAAACAATCACATGGATGACATACCTATTTCCCTCAAGACATTGGCCTCCAAGAAACATCCATTTTTCCTTCCACCCCTTCATCCCCACATTCCTCCCAAGAGAAATTTCGTCCATCCCCATCAAGTGATTCTTCCAAAAATAGAACCTTCCAATGGCTATCCATGAAAGAAATCAGAGTTAGCCCCATGCATAGCCCAAGTTCCTTTGAACCAATTCCACCATGTCCTCCAATTTCAATCAAGCCTATTCCTGAGATTCCTATCCAAATTACATCTTCCTTATATCAAAATTTTGACCCCTTTCAAGAACCCCCCTTGCATGTCCAAAGGCATATCCCATGTCAAGAGGATGATACAAAGAATGAAGAAACATGTCTAAAAACATTTCAAGATCAAGATCCCTTCAATGACCAATTCTATCCTATTGTTGACCAAGATACCATTTCCCTTTGAGCCTCATGATGATCCAACTGTCCTTATCCCCCCTATCCAAAATGATCCTTTTCCACATCAAGAGAGAAATGTCCTTCCAATTATCAGTGACCTTCCAATTCCTAAGAAAGATCATGATCTCCCTTCCATGTCTTCCCAAGATCCCTTTCCAAGTCAAGATCAAGGTGTCCCTTCACCTTCATGTCCTCCAAAAGATCCCATCATCCCTTCAGATCCCCCACATGATCCTATCGTACCATATGATCCTGTCACTGCTCATACTCCATCGGAGGATCCTATTGTTCCTTGTGCTCCCCCTTGTGATTCAAGCACATCTATGCAATTTTTTCATGAACCCCTTACACTTCAAATGGGTTCCCCTTGTTGTATTGAGTCTAGTCCACCTCATGGTCCTACAAGTCCTTCCATATCATTCACACCTCATAATAATGGACTCACGTCTTGTAGCAAGTATCATACTGGTCAAAGAAAGCATTATCAAGTCAAAGGGTTAGACCTCCATGCAAAAGGTATATCGAAACCATTATGTGTCCAAGAAAATTCAAATCATCATTGTCTTAATAATAAATCTACATCTCAAGGCGTTGGTATCCCTTCAAAATCCAAATCTAGATGTATACCTCCCCCTTCAACCCTTCCATCCATCTTAGGTCCATATGTTCCTCCCTCTACTAGATCACCATCCCCTTACACTTTCCCAAATACAAGTCAGCAAAGTAACACATCTTGGAGAACCTTCCATCCATCCAAAAAGCCTCCATACAATTCCTATCCATCCATGAATCCCATTCACTTTCCAAGTAATTTTTATGCCAAGAAAAAAATCTACAAATCAAGCAATCCACATGCTATCAAGGATCAACATGTCCAGTCTAATCGACATGTACAAAAAAAGAAAAATTTGATCCAAAATGAAAAAGAAATATTCAAAAGGCCACAAAGGCCCATTGATCAAAAAGCAAAGTCAAACACCATATGGGTTCCAAAATCCATTGCGCAAGCAATATATTCAAAGGACCCTCAAAATAATAAAAAATCAAAAAGCATGTGGATTCCCAAGAAGCTCCTTGAAGCATAGAGTCCCAAAGAAAATTCCAAATTGGCATCCAACATTGCTATCTCTCCATCTAAATGTCTTCCATCTTCCAAATCCATTTTGGGTCCTTGTGTCCCGAAGTCCATATCCTTTTCTTCATTAAACCTTCAAAATCCAAAATATCATTTTCCTCTATCACTCCATCACCCCCCGAGGTGTGTTCCAATATTTTTCTTTCATCCATTCCCTTCCACTTCAAAGAAAACTGGCATACACTCCCTCCATCATCCAACACCTATTTTCCAACCTTTCATCCAACCTATCCAATCCTTTGCATAAAGCTTGTCCCATCCTTATCTAATCACCCACTTCATATCCCTTTGTCATTACCCTAGCAAAGTCTTTGCACAATATCTTTCAAAAGTACATTTCAAAGAGTAAGGCCCTTGAGTCCTCCGTCCATGTCATTTCATGTGTCCATTTTTTTTTCCAAAAAGCCAAAAAGTCAAAAAATCAAAAAAATAAAAAAATCAAAAAAAAAATGAAAAATGAAAAACGTTGCCTTGATGAAAACTTGGAAAACATGCGTCTTGGAAACACAAAAAAAAAAGAGTCAAGAGAAATAATTTCATCCAATAGTGAAAACCTGGCAAACAGTCACTTAGGACAAGCACCATGATCAAAACCTAGAAAACAGGCATCATGTGTAATTATATGAACTTCTTGCAATCTATACTTGGGGGAAAATTTCATTGGTGTTATCCTCCATTATCCTTAGCATGCCCTCCATTATCCCCATCATGTCACCTTTTCCCCAACTTTGATCTTGACACAGTTACAAATCTTCCTTGAAGCATCACATGTCCTATCTGCTTTACATTGTCTTGATCCTTTTGGTCTATATTGCATATCCTATCCATATCCTATCATTTTCCTTTTCATATCTTGGCATTATCCTATCAAGGTCCTAATGTTTTCCTATCAAACTCCCTATCTTAATCTTGATGAAAATAAGGACGTTCAATGCAAAACATGTTTTCAAAGAAAAACCTCTTGACATGTCCATTTCCCATAGTCTATCCACTGCAGTATCCCATTACCTTATCATTATCTTAATCCAATCCCTTCCCTTGGCACACAAATTGTTTTCTCATTTCTTGGATATTCCTTAGCACCTACCAGATATAATGCAATGACCCTTCACCTTTGTCCATCTACTAGTCCTTTTCCCCTTTAACAATGTCCCTGCCTTGCTAGACCCTCGAGGCAATTCAAATCTTGCAACTTGTAAATATCAAATACTGTCCTAAAAAAATCCTAAAAATCCAAATATGCAAAAATTCCAAAAAAATGCAAATACGATCCTGAAAAAAGACCAAAAAAAATTCAAATATCTCAAAAATCCTAAAAAATTACAAAATCCCTTCAAAAATCTGCAATAAATTTGTACATGCTTGTCTCCTTTTTGCGAATCAAACATCACATTTTTCGACATCAGTGGCAAAATCATCAATCTGTGCTTAACAAAATCAGATGCGATCTGACTCATTGTGACTCAACATTCAATCTGGTTGGACTGTTCAATCTTTTGACCTTTGGCATCAATCAATCTGTCCAAGCTATTGATCTTTCCAAGCTATCAATCAATTATCAAATCGATCAATTTGCAAATCCAAGCTATCAATCAATGAACATTTAATGCAAGAAACAAAAGATCAGAATGGTTGTTGCCTCACATTGTTTCAGTGAGTGTTGTATCTTTCATTTGATTTTTATCTTTTTGATTTGTCTTATGCCTGTTTGATGATCTCATGAAATTTTGGGGCATGTCTGCTACATGCTTTCAGGACTGAGAAGATCATCCTCTATCTGTATTGTGCTTGTTTACGCAAAAAGGATGACTTTCTCAATCTAGCTTTTGTGCCATGATGTGCCGCATCCACTTTAGTAATATCAAAATAAGCTCTTATAACACAATTGCACTATGAAAGACAACATCTTTCTACTAACATTTCTTCATCTAATTTCTTCTTTCTTCTAACATGCCTTCAATCAATCATCTTTCTTTTCAAAAAATTTATCCTCATATAAATTTCTGCCTAATTTTTTGAGGGGGCACCTATGTATCCCATTATCACTGGGGCATGTTTTAATCCTATTTTCTTCAGGATTATTTGACACAACGCTCATAATCACATTATATCAAAGAGGGAAAAAATGTAGACACCTAAAAATGGTACAATCCTGCAGGTCTACGTATTTTAACATTGTTTGCATTACAATCGAAACATTGTTTTGTGACCTAGTTATTCCTCTATTTCATTCATATGATCTTTATTGTATAGCGACATTATGTCTTTCATCAATGCTTGAATATTGCAAAATTGTTCAATTATTTACTAACAATTCTACTTTCTCTATCAAATTGATCATTTCCCAAATCATTTGAAAACCTTCCTAAACCAATTCTATTCGATCCTAAACCATCCCAAACCTTCCTAAACCAATCCTATTCAATCCTAAACCATTCCAAACCTTCTTAAATCAGTTCAAATCTATCCTATTCTATTCCTAATCATTTGCAGAATTGTTTGGACTCATTTTCGACCATTCTGGGGCATTGTCCAAGATCATCAATGCCTAATCAACCCAATTTCAAACCAATCAATCAAACCCTAATTCCAATTCAATCAATATTTTCATCATTTTAGGAGCATTTTCCAAGATCATCAATGCTTTGTATCCTTTCAATCAGCCATTTGATAACACTGTCAAAGATCATTGGTGTTATCGCTATTAATCTATCAATTTCAACTCAATAGTGTTGTTCATTATTGTCAATACTATTTTTTATTATCATTTCGAGAACATTGTCAAAGATCATCGATGTGTCCCCATTTCAATCTTACGATGCCATCAAAGTTCATTGGTGCTTTTCGATCATTTCCAATCATCATTGTCCGGGCGCATTGTCAAAGATCATCGATCCCTCGTGATTTCCTAAACTATTCTGGAACCCTCATAACTAACCCTAATCCTTATCAATATCATCAAAATCCTTTCAATTCAACATCAACACCTTCAATTCGACCTATTTCCCACTAATTTCCCCCTTTGGATGAATAACCCATAATTTATCCTAAGTCCTAATCGAATAAATAAATAAACTTTATTTATTTCCTATTTCCCTAAGTCTCCAATAATTAATTAATTTTATTAATTAATTAGCTAATTTCAAATTTATGAGATTTCTTATAATTTCATAAATCTAATTTAATTTTGATGAATATTTGAGAATATGGGATTATTGATATGATTGATGATTCATAATCTCACCTACACATCATATCCCTTGAATAAGGATTCTCATCCCTATTAAGGTGCTTCACAAATATTCTCAAATATTTGCAATATCTCCTCAATATCTCTCCCCCGTTTCATGCTTCCAAACATTCTACCAACCAAAATCTTGGTTGGTGCATTGACTTTATGCAATCTCACCTAATGTGTCTCATTTTCTATAAATTGAGGACATTTATCTCATTCAAGGTTAGACCACTATCTTCTAGTATTCTCATTGCAAATTTATGCTTTCAAGAGTCCTTTTGCAATCTTTTTATTGTCAAAGAGAAAACATTGATCTTATTAAGGAGAAGAAACAAGGACATGGGAGCTTCATTTAAAGGGGGTTCTTAAAGTTTTATGCTTTATTTTTATGAATCCTTGTTTTAGATGGCTTTCATGATAGATTAGATATGTTAGCATGTTATTTAGGGTTTGTGGTCCCCTAGATATGGTAAATAGGCATTTTTCTAGTCTTACAGATATTTTTAGGCCAAAGATGGCCTATATTATTTAAAAGTGGGTGATAGAGATTATAAAGAAATTTTTTGAGCTTTTTTATATTTTCATTTCTTCATAATAGGTTAAGCGTATGAAAGATAACAATTCTATTATCAATGATCTTGTAGATTTTCCCAAGCATTTGTTAAACATTATGTTTAAATTTTCAATAATATGATAACACTTCACAAGAATGCATTACTATTATTTCATGTTTATTTTAATTCATTCAGTGACCCTTTCATGCTTAGTTTCTCTTAATTTCTTACCTTCAAAAAATGATATTTACCATTGATTATTATAGAGTCAATGGGTATTATGAAGTTTACTATAAGTTTTATAAAACCCTTTAGCATTGTCATGGGGATAAAT
Organism: Thuja plicata; assembly: GCA_018584345.1. Taxonomy (NCBI): domain Eukaryota; kingdom Viridiplantae; phylum Streptophyta; class Pinopsida; order Cupressales; family Cupressaceae; genus Thuja; species Thuja plicata. The sequence continues at coordinate 645,110 of MU228107.1, forward strand.
TACTTGACATTTATGTAAACCTAATTAGTCTAAGAAATTAAAGTATTACTTAAAAAATATTACTATTTGTCTTAAATACATATTTTAAAATAATGCATCAGTTCCAATATACAACTAAATGATGAACTCTATGTTTGCTGATATAATCACATAGTGTTTTAAGACTGTAATTTTATAATAGTTACAAAGTTTTAACTTAAGAATACATGACTGATTGTTGCTATTTTTTTAGATGTCATGTACAAGTGATAAGAATATCTTTAAGTTAATAATTATTTATACATGAAAACCTACATTCACAAGTGTAGTGGTGCAGGAGCACCCATGAATTGCTTAGACAATCCAAGTTATATTTTGTTGTGTATGTGCCTTTAAGGAATTTTGGAGTGTTTTTATTAAGGTCAAGACACGAATTGACCAAGATGCAATTTTTCAAACCCTTTGTAGGGACGGTGATTTGGAGAAATCAAGATTTTGTGTTGTTTTGTGTGTAATTTTTAGTTATTTCATGATAGTAGGTAGTTCATGGATTTCATCTTGCACTGCAACTCATGTATGGCTTAGAGTAGGTGTTTTATTTATTTTGTTGTCATTAGATAGGTGTTTTTTTTTTGTGTGCTCTTTTTGTAAATAATTTTTGTTTGGCACTGTCACAAGTTCAATCCAGGCAGTGTGCAAAGATGGAGTTCTAACATACTTTCCCATCATCCATTATGTATGACCTCTTGGGAACAGTGAGTAGACTCCACTTACATATATTATGTAGGATTTTGGACCCTAAAATTTAGAGGAGTGGATTTTAATGTCTTTTCTAGGGAGAGTCAGTGGTGAGCCCGACTAGGGAAGACCAAGTTGCAGAGAGCACAACTTACATAGGTGGATAGATAGGGCCAAATTTCCTTTTGGAGATTTAAGTTAGGAGCATTTCTAGGAATTGGTAAGAAGAAGAGGGTATTACCAGTCCAATTTTTGGTCTAATTCATTCCATCTTGTCCAGGAGCCAGTGAAGGCCTTAAAAACCCCTAAAATCACTCATTTTGAGCTAGGGTAATATACAAAAGGTGGTGACCCCAAAACCAAAAAAAACCTTGAGGGGTTGGTAAATGTTCAAAGAATCCAAAGAAAAGTTTTATGGTTCCTTTGGAAAGGTTGGGAGAAAATCCTTATTTTCTCAGAGTAGGAGACCTAATAGGGTTACTAGCCTATTAGGCCTGTTTTGTGAAAAATGAAGAAATTGAAAACATGGTTGAACTAGGTGGGATTCCTAACACCCCTAGTTGAGTGAATTAACATAGTTCAAGGAACCTCCACACCTCTGCAATATTTACTTATGCATATGGAGGTTAAAAACCTTTAATTTTGTGTAAAGGGGAGATATTATAAAGTTATAATGCACCAAGTGTAAGACTTCGTGGATTGGATCTTTCTTGTTAGCTGGGTTGGTGGTGTGGGAGCACCCTTGAGAAACCATTAAGTTGGGGGTCTCATACAATTTTGGGTGTGTAAGTGTGTGAAATACCCTCTTGTAGGGCAATGTAAATACATAAGGTCATGTGGACCAAGAGTGTTTTAGATAGGTTTCATTTTATGCTTCTGGTTGGTTAATTAGCTCTTTTTGGTTCAATTAAGTGATATGTACTTGATGATATCATCAAATGATAGGGTGATGTCATGGTTTTCTTTAGGGTCCTTAGGTATCCTATAAGGTCTAACTAAGGTTGGAAAGGTCAGACTAGTGTTGAAACACAAGAAAAGTGGAATTGTGTAAAAGATGTAAAAATGTTGCATAGCAACATTAGCAACTTTTCAAAAGTTGTTGACAACATTTTTGGTTGTCTTAAGATTTTAGTGTCTAGACCAGGGGGAGTTTAGCCAAGGGTAAATACATTTAAGTTAGAGTATATATGTGGTGGAAAACCTAATTTGAGGGTACTGAACTTATTGAGTACGGACTATATACCAAAGAGCAGAGAGTTTTTAATGAAAACAAGTGAAAGTTGATGAAAATGGATTAAATTTGTGACTGTAACCTCTGGAATCCATTTGTGCATATGTTTTATTGTTTTCCCAATACCTATTTTGATTTTTAGTTACTTTTCTTTTGTGGTTTTTAAATTCTTTAGTTTCAGATAGTTTGCTGTCCAGTTTTGACAGTGAGGCAAAGATGTGGACCTAACTTCACTTCCCACCATTGGTTCTATACGGCCACTTGGGAATGGAGAATAGGTCCATGGAGCTTCAAAAATCTTGAAGGAGGAGCTTTGAGGATTCATGCAAGTATTTTTAGGATCTTTCCGTAGGCCATCTAAATGAATAGCCCAGTTAGGAAGATCTAATAACAGTCAGCTTGAAATTGCAGGAGGGTGTTTTTCATGAGCCAAGAAGGCCATGGATGTGATGAGATATGTTGTGTAGGTACTTAGATATGTGGAGGAGTTCCCATGAACTTAGTTTTCCAAGTTTTGATCCCAAAGACCCAAAACTGGTCTAAAAACAAGAAATGTGCCATATTCCAGAAGTACGGTGTACAGATAGGGTTGGACCTTGACACCTAGAAAATACTTGTGGGTTTTTTCCTTAATTTAAAAATCCCAGGAGAGATTTGGGGGTTCTTTGAATTTTTTGCACTGAAAAAGTGTTGTCCTACATTTTAGGAGGCCTAATTGGCCAAAAGGCTACAAGGCCCAAAAGACAGGAATTTAGAACTCGATTGGAAAATGACCAATCTTGGTAAGTTGAGACCCTATTCTAGAGTGAAGATTGAAGTTAATTGAAGCCCTTGACCTCCTACAAAATATTCAAATGGTTAGGGCTTGGGTGGTGTGGATGTGAAGTTTTCTCGCAAAACATAAGAATTGTGACCTTAACAAGATAAGAAGACTCTTGTTTGGAGGGAAGAATTAAATCTTCCAAGTGATAGAGGGTGGATTGAGGAAACCCTAGAGGTCCTAAGGGAGGCCTAAGAATAGTTTCAAGAAAACTCAGGAGGTTACCAAGGAATCTCCCTATCAAAGTGGTATCAGAGCCCAAGTTCAAGATTTGGGAAAAGAAGTGTTGCAGCTAGTGAATGTTGCAGACCAAAGACTCAAGTGAGGAGTCTAGTACATCAAGCAAGATGGTGACCAATGCTGAATTGGCAAAGAAAGTGGATGAAAAATAAGAGGATAACAAGTTACTGAGAGAGAGATTGGCTCAAATGGAGCAAATCTTGGATGAAGTCTGAGCTAAGGCAGATAGAGTGAAGGACAAGGTAGACAAGAAAGAGGAAAAAGAAGCTAAGGAGAAGAAGTGGGACCTAGAAGAAAAAGCACCTACCCCTAATCTGATCTTACTAGAGGAGCCCTTCTTGAAGGCACTCAAATCCTTAAGTGGTAAAGCCTTGGAGGGTGTGCTACTATTTAGTGGACAAATGGATGTTGATTTGGTTTTAGACTAGATAAACAGCCTTGAGAATCATTTTGAATGTGATGGAGTGATAGATGCTCAAAAACATAAGGTGGACAAGTCTAGATTGAGAGGACTAGCACTTACCTGGTGGAAATATGTTCAGAATGAGAGGGAGAAATAGGGCAAGAGTCCTATTGTGACATGGAAGGGTATGTTGGCTAAGCTGAAACAAACTTATCTTCTGGATGACTATGAAGTTCAAACGCATAGGAAGAGACAAAACCTTAGACAAAAAGACCTTGAAGTCCAAGCATATATAGAGGAGTTTCAGAAGTTATGTTTAAGGTCCAAGATAGTGGAGGATGAAAGCATTAGATTGGCTAGATATCAAAATGGGCTCAAGTGGTCTATACAAGAGGAGACGAGTCTTGCTACCTTAACAAGTGCAAGAAAATGCTACCAAATGGCTTTAAAGATAGAAGAAAAGAGCAAGAGAAAACATGATCAGACCTCTAGAGGAAGAGGTACAGGTAAAGAAAATAGAGGAAGAGGCAACTTTGTAGGCAGAGGTAGTGACTATTGGTCCCAAGGTGAAGCTAAATTGACTAAGATAGTCAATGAGACCAGTGGTAGAGGTAGCATGAATAGAGGAAGATGATTCCAAGGTGGAGGAAGAGGTAGATTTGGAGGTTTAGGAAGAGCCTCACACTTTGCAAACATGAAGTGTTTTTATTGCAATCAACTAGGCCATCCAACCTATAGATGCCCAGAGAAAGCTTCTAGCTCACATGGTGAGAAAAGAGTAAATTATATTGCTCAAGAGGAAAACAATAGTGGTAAATCCCCTGAAATCAACCTTGATTTAGAAAGTGGGGAGAATCTTATGATTAGGAGAATAATCATTAAAGAACCAATCAAAGAAGAAGCCAAGCAAAGGAGGGCACTATTCATTGTAAAGTGCAAGATTCTTGGGAAAGTTTGCAAGATGATCATAGACTCAGGGTCTACTGATAACATTATCTCAGAGGAGGTAGTCAGCAAGTTTGGATTGACAAAAATACTCCATACAAATCCATACCGAGCAACATGGTTGAATAAGGGTCATCATGTTCTTGTTAATGAGCAAGCATGGGTGAATTTTTCAATAGGGAAGTATGTGGATAGAATATTGTGTGATGTACTCCCAATGGATGCATGCCACTTACTTCTAGGTAGGCCATGGTAGTTTGATAGAAAAATAGTGCATGATGGGAGAAGAATTCTTATTCTTTCAAGAAAGATGGGGTCACTTATAAAATACAGTCACTTGTGGATGATGAGGGGTATACATTAGTAGAGACTAATGTCTTATTGGAGGGAGGTAAAGAGTATTTGCAGATAGTAAAGAGTAGGGAAGGTTTACACTATGCTATCATGCTTAAGCCTAGTGAAGAGAAGATGGTGGAACAACCACCATTGCCAAAGGAAGTGCAAGAGTTATTGGAGGAGTTTAAAGACATAGTTAGTGATGGAACACCAACAATGTTGCCACCTCCAAGAGACATAAGTCATAAGATTGACTTCATACCTGGAGCATCTCTACCAAACAAGGTTGCATACAAGGTGACTCCTGATCAAAACAAGGAGATATAAAAACAAGTCCAAGAACTTTTGGACCAAGGTCTTATTAGGCAAAGCATTAGTCCATGTGTAGTACTAGTGGTTCTAGCATCCAAGAAGGGAGGCAAGTGGAGGCTTTGTAAAGACTCAAGAGCAATAAGTAGAAACATTGTGAGATACCGGTTTCTGATTCCTAGGATTGAAGATCTTATGGATTGTTTGGGAGGAGAAAGGTACTACACCAAGTTGGATTTGAAGAGTGGGTACCACCAAATCAGAATTAAGGAGGGGTATGAATGGAAAACACCATTCAAGACAACAGAAGGACTCTATGAATGATTGGTCATGCACTTTGGACTTAGCAATGCTCCAAGCACCTTTATAAGGTTGATGAATGAGGTTTTGAAGGACTACATAGGCAGATTTGTAGTTGTGTACTTAGATGACATCCTCATTTTTAGTAAGGCCAAGGAAGAACATCTCCAACATTTGCAGATTGTGATGAAGGAACTTCATGAGGAGAAGTTGTCCATTAACTTGGAAAAATGTGAGTTTATAAAACAAGAGTTGATCTATCTTGGTTTTGTGGTGTCACAAAGAACCTTGAAGATGGATCCCAGCAAAGTTGAAGCAATATTAAGTTGGCCTACCCCTACATGCAGCTTTGAGGTAAGAAGTTTCCATGGACTTGCACAATTTTATAGAAAGTTCATTAGAGGCTTTACTGAAATATGTGCACCAGTCTTAGATACAATAAAAGGTGGAGTGAAAACTAAATTAAAATGGACTCCAGAGGTTGGTAGAGGTTTTGAAGTATTAAAGAAAAGAGTGGCAACACAACCTATTTTGGTTTTGCCTAATTTTGACAAGTTTTTTACCCTTGAATGTGATGCAAGTGGTGTAGCTGTTGGGGCAGTATTGAATCAAGAGAATAGGCCAGTGGTGTTTTACAGTGAGAAGTTGAATGAGGCCAAGAAGAGGTACTCTTATTATGATCTAGAGTTATATGCATTGGTGCAAGCCTTGAGGAAATGGAGGCACCATTTGTTGCCAAAGGAATTTGTAGTTTATACTAACAATAAAGCTTTGAGTTTTATCAATTCTCAGGAGAAGTTGAACAACAAACACCTTAAATAGATGGAATATTTGCAGGCCTATACCTTTACTATCAAACATAAGAAAGGGCAGTTGAATAAAGTGCCTGATGCTTTGAGTAGGAGACTCTTGACAGTCCAAGAAGTGCAGCTGCAAAGTATAGGCATAGAAAGCTTCAAGGAGCTTTATGAAGGGGATGAGGACTTCTCCGAAGCATACAAGGTATGTAAAGACTTCAAGAACCATTTCCATAGTCAATTTGCAGACTATACAATTTAGAATTGTCTCTTGTTTAGAGAAGGGAAGCTTTTGCAGACTATACAATTCAGAATGATCTCCAGTTTAGAGAAGGGCAGCTATGTGTTCCCAAGGGATCTATGAGGGAGAATGTTATTCAAGAAAAGTAGAATGATAGCTTAAGTGGGAATTTTGGCCTCAATAAGAGATTAGAATTAGTGCAAAGGTTTTATTATTGGCCTAGGATATAGAAGGACATCAGGAAGTATGTGAAGAAATGTTTGGTTTGCCAAAAAGCCATGGGTATATCATCTAATGCAGGTTTGTATCAGCCTTTGCCCATTCCTAATAGAACTTGGGAATGTATCAGTATGGATTTCATTGTTGTGCTGCCTAGAACTAAGACTGGTTTGGATAGTATATTTGTGGTGGTAGATAGGTTTAGCAAGATGAGTCATTTCCTTGCTTTCCAAACCACCCATGATGCCAGTCATATTTCTCATTTGTTCTTTAAAGAAGTGGTAAGGAATCATGGTTTACCCATCATCATAATATCTGACAGAGATGTAAAATTCATGGGTCATTTTTGGAAGACCTTGTGGTCAAGGTTGGGAACCAATCTGTCATTTGGGTCAGCCTACCATCCCCAAATAAATGGTCAGACTGAAGTGATCAATAGAGTGCTAGGAAATCTCCTTAGGTGCTTGAAAAAGGAGTATGGAGTGATGTGGGATCCGATGTTACCATAGGCTGAATATGCCTACAATGACAGTGCAAATAGGACAACAGGCAAAAGCCCCTTTGAAATAGTTTATGGGCTACACCCTAGAGGTGTGTTAGAGTTAAGAAATTTGGAAATGCAGAAGGAAGGAGTGAATATGCAGAGGACTTTGCTCAATCCATGAAATAAATTCATGATCAAGTGAAGAAGCAACTCCAAGAGGCTACACAAAAATTAAAAGCCAAAGTTGATGAAGGAAGAAAGGATATTCAGTTTTCTATGGGTGACCTTGTGATGGTGCATCTCAATAAGTCCAGGTTGCAGAAGGGAGTCCCCACCAAGCTGCAGATGAGGAGGATTGGTCCTTGCAAGATTCTTGCAAAATATGGGCAAAATGCCTATAAACTTGACTTGCCAACAAATTTGGCAATATCTCCAATTTTTAATGTGCAGGATTTAGTCCAGTACAAAGGACCTACACTAGTAGATGTTGGGTTACAGTTAGATAGACAAGCAATAGCAGCAAATGTTCAGATTTCTCCTGCACCAGCACCAATAACAGTGAAGATTTTGGATACTCAGGTGAAGAAAAAGACCAAGAAGGGCACATACATGGAGCACCTCATTCAGTGGGTAGGAAAGTCTGAGGCTAAGGCTACTTGGGTAACTGAGAATGCGTTTAAGAAGTAGGGTATTAATCCCAAACTCCTATCCCCAGAGGTGACTTAAGTTCTTAACCATGGTAGTATGGTGCAGGAGCACCCTTGAGAAACCATTAAGCTGGGGGTCTCATACAATTTTGGGTGTGTGAGTGTGTGAAAGACCCTCTTGTAGGGAAATGTAAATACATAAGGTCATGTGGACCAGTAGTGTTTTAGATAGGTTTCATTTTATGCTTCTGGTTGGTTAATTAGCTCTTTTTGGTTCAATTAAGTGATCTATACTTGATGATGTCATCAAATGACAAGGTGATGTCATGGTTGTCTTTAGGGTCCTTAGGTATCCTATAAGGTCTAACTAAGGTTGAATAGGTCAGACTAGTGTTGAAACACAAGAAAAGTGGAATTGTGTAAAAGATGTAAAAATGTTGCATA
>MU228107.1:656747-671025 GCA_018584345.1 Thuja plicata
TATATATATAATGGGAAGCTCTAACTCCTAAGAGATTTATTTCTCTTTTCAAGACCTTTTTTTTAGTCTTCCTAGGGTAGCTATCTCTACCCTAACCAGAGGAAACCCCTATGGTCCCCTACTTTTATAGCTCTCCACCAACTTCAATCTCTCTTCATATCCTTCTAAATCCAACTATGCACCTATAGGCTCAGTCAAGCCAATTTGCTCCCAACTTGGTCTTGGCATTAGGAATAGGTATCCTTAGTATTCCTTGTTCAATTTCAACCAATTTTTATCCACTTTGATCGATTCTTCCAAAGGTTTTCCATCAAGTTCTTCTTTTTCTTTATTTTAGGCCTTGTAGCCTTTTTAGCCCAATTAGGCCTCCTAGAAAGTGAAATCGTTGAATTCCTCCCAATCATCCTTAGTAGCTGGTGCAAAGAACCTCCCATTTTTGTTTGGTTTGTGTGTTTTAGGGTTGTGTTAGATGTTTTGTGTGGGATGGAATAAGATAAACTAGGTTGGATCCAAAGTTGCTCATCTCCATGTTTGTAAGAGCCAAAAGTGCTCACTTGGTGATATTATGGTCATTTTGACGTAGGAAGGTACAAGTTATGTTTTTGTGTAACTTGAGTTTATAATGTCTTGTAGGACTCTAAGTAACCTAACTAAGGTCATGGAAGTAAAAAACATCCATCGAGTTGACTAAAATAGTCAAATAGAAAAAGTTGCTAGCTACTTTCAAAAGTTTCTCGAGCAACTTTTGCAACTTTTTGCAAGAAGTTGCAAATGGAAATTAGAGCGGTTGTAACTAACCATGGTCGGGTATTTGATCATGGATATTTTATTTTAAGAAGGTTAATGGAGTTTTGGATTGCATAGCATATTTGTGTACCCTCTATATGGATGTCAGACTTTGTTTCTTTTTAATCTGCATTGTTTCTTTCTTTTTGTACGACTATGTAAGGATTGAATTGGGTGATCAAACCCCATGGTAGTGTAGTGGTTTTAATTATCTCTCTTATGCATTTAGTAGTTTGATCTCAATTTGTCATATTGTAAAGTTGTAATAAGATTTAAGCCACTGGTTTGTAAGCTCCATTTATAGAGTTGTTGTGGTAATATAACTCTAACATAAGAATCCACCAGTGGAAATGGATGAAACCATGGGGGATGAAGGGTTAGGGTCTGTACATGTAATTTTTTATTTCATTTTTTTGGCAATAGGATTCCTAGACTTGGAATGAAGCCTTATGGCTGACTATTAGGAACAAGTGAGCATGGACAGGGTAAATATTGGATTGCATAGCGCACCCATGATCTTGGATGGTAAAATTAGTGGCATGTGTAGAAACCCTAAGGTGTTCCCATGAAGGATAAAATTGTGGTAAGTGATGATAGGAAGTTTGAAGAACAATTTGGAGACATTTTGTGCTGACTGGTCCAAAGGCCTAAAAGATAGGCTGAAAACTAGAGCCTGTGATAACTAGGGTTGTGGGTGCATTCAGAAGCTAGGATTTTGGATTCTAGTAGCATTTATGGATACCTTGAATATTTTCAAGGTCTTCTATGAGGTTGTTTGGAATATTTTGGAGCTTTAGACCCAAAATAGTGAAATTTGACTTACTAGGAAATAGGGATATTAGGCCTCCTAGTGTATTTGGAAACAATTGGATTGTTGGAGTGTCCAGAAGAGTTGGAATTGATTCCAATGGGTTTTTAATGGACCGATAACATAGAAAAGAGTTCATTATTTGTGTGGGAAGATCCTAAGAAAGGTTTTGGGATTCTAGGGGAAGATCTAGTGAAGAAACCTAGGAAATTGAGCAACTAGTTGGACTAGTCGATACTAGAGGTATCTTGTGTCTTCCACAAATCAAGTATACCTAGGAGGCAAGTTGATAGAGAGGATCTAGGAGATCCACATTGGAAGAGTTCACATAGAAGCACTAATCATTGTATGGTTAGAAGGTATTATAAGAATTTTGGGAAAGAAATCACTTGAAACCTAAACCCTCTACATCAGAGTGGTATCAGAGCCAGGATTTCATTAAGTTATGTGTATGTCTTAAGGGGAGGAGAGCCAAGAGGTTGAAAACATGCCTCCTAAGGAAATGAGTAGGTATGCCATTGTTGAATTGTTTCAGGGCCTCTTGGAGAAGTATAGTGTGTCACAAAAAAAGAGTAAGAAGAAAGTAACTGAATGGGGAGATGAGAGTGATGATGAAGAGACTAAAAATCAGTTAGGAGAATCTAAAGGAAAAGAAGTGGAGATGGATAAAGATCAAAAGGTATTCTTGGATGCCTTTAATTCCATCAACAAAGACAGTATGGAACACATACCCTACTATTGTGGCAGCTTGAATTGTGAAGACTTGTTGGATTGGCTAGACGCAATAGATAATCAGTTTGATTACAAGGAAGTGGTAGAAGAGAAGAGAGTCAGCTATGCCAAGGCTAGATTCAAAGGATCTACATTGGTGTGGTGGAACATGACACTGGATGATAGGGTAACCAATGGAAAGAAGAAAATATTTTCTTGAGAGAGGATGAAGATTAGATTGATTGCACAATTCTTGCCCAGTAATTATGAGATTCAAATGTATCAAAAGTTGCAGAATTTGAGGCAAAAGGAGATGAAAGTAAGCGCCTATACTGAGGAGTTTCACAAATTGATCCTAAGGGAAAGGAGATAGGAAGAAAAAATGGAGAAAGTAGAAAGGTACCTAAATGGATTAATGCAATCCAAGATGAAACTAGCATGATGGCTCCTAACCATATGCATAAGTGTTTTCAGTTGGCTTTGAGAGAATAGGATAAGTCTAGAAGGAGGAATGATTTCCATCAAAGAGGAAGGGGAAATAACAATAACAGAGGATTCAGAGGCAGGAGTAACTTTGGAAGAGGAAAAATCCCAATTAGGCCAGAAGATAATCAGTCTATGGACAATAGTGGGAGAAATCAGTACAAAGGATAATTTCAAAGAGGAGGATACATAGGAAGAGGGCCTCCAAGAGGGAGATTTCAGTCCCAACAAAGGACAAATTCATTTTTTACTGGAAGATACTTTAACTGCAATCAAGTGGGCCATACAATGGGAAGATGTATCCAGACAAGACCTCCACATAAACTATGGGGAAAAGAAGAAACTAGTTGGTACAAGAGGATGACACTCAAAGTGTCACTTCTCCTATCTCCAAGGTAGGGCCAGTATTGGATGGGGAGAATCTAATGTTGAGAAGGAATTTGTTGAAAGTTCCTAATACCATAGAGCCACCTCAAAGATAGAATTTGTTCAAGACTACTTGTAGGTCTCATGGGAAGATCTGTAAGGTTATAGTGTACTCTAGATCCACAAAGAATATAGTATCAAGAGAAATGGTGGACAAACTGAAACTTAGAAGGATAACTCATACCGCTCCCTACAAGGTATCATGGATAAATAAGGGAAAGAAAATAGTGGTCGAAGAACAAACTATGGTGGAGTTTGAAATAGGTGAGTATAAGGACAAGGTCCTATTTTAAATACTTCATATGGATGCATGTCATATTCTTTTAGGAAGTCCATTCCAGTATGACGTGAAGGCTATTCATGATGGAGAAAAGAAAAATTATGTAATCACTAAGATAGGTAAGAAGTTTCAAATGGATCTATTGTAGGAACCTAACGAAGAGAAGCATGTTGGAACTAGTGTGATGCTCTTGAGTGGAAAGGATTTTCTAAAATTTATGAAGAAGGAGAGAGGAGCCTGTTGTGCAGTGATAGTGAAGCCATAGGAGGAGACCAAGGAGAAAGCCAACATGCCACCAGAGGTACAAGCATTGTTGGTGACATAGTGGATAATGGTTTTCCAAGTGCATTACCACCCATGAAGGATGTGATTCATCAGATAGACCTCATACCCAGAGAAAAATTTCCAAACAAGGCAACATATAAGATGACACCAACTCAAAATGTAGAGATAGAAAAATAGATTCATGATTTGATGGAGAAAGGACTGATAAGGAAGAGTTTGAGTCCTTGTGCTATGAAAACTATCCTTGAACCTAAGAAGGATGGAAAATAAAGGATGTGTACAAACTCTAGGGTGATAAAAAAGATCACAATCAGATATAGATTCCCAATGCCCCAGATTGAGGATTTGATGGATAACTCAGGAGGTTATTATTATTTCTCCAAGGTGGATTTGAAGTCAAGGTATCACCAAATCAGAGTTAGGCCTGGTGATGAATGGAAGAAAACCTTCAAAAGCAATGAAGGGTTGTATGAGTGGCTAGTAATTCCCTTTGGCCTAACTAATGCACCTAGCACATTCACGAGGCTCATGAATGAAGTGCTAGCAGATTTCATTGGTAAGTTTGTAATAGTATTTCCTAATGAAATTTTGATATTTAGTAGGTCCAAGGAGGAGAACATGAAGCATTTGGAGATGATATTGACGAGGCTACATCAAGATAAGTTGATGATCAATAAAGAAAATTTTGTGTTTGTGAAAATTGAATTAGTTTATCTTAGTTTTATGGTTGCTAATGGATGTATGAACATGGATCTTGGTAAGTTTAAGTCTATTTTGCAATGGCCTACACCTAGATCCATACATTATGTTACGATTTTTCATGGATTATCCTCCTACTATACAAAATTTGTGAGAAATTTTAGTCATGTATGTGCCCCTATCCTCAACACTATCAAAGGAGGAATCAAAAGTTAGTTTAAGTGGACTATAGCAGCAGACCAAGGATTTGAAATGTTAAAAAAGAGGATAGCAGAAATACTTACACTTAGGTTCCCCAAATTCAACCAGTTATTTGTGGTGGAGTGTGATGCTAGTAAGCTAGCCATAGGAGCAGTGTTAAGTCAAGAGGGACACCCTATGGAATTATTCTCAAAGAAGTTGAAGGAGGCCACACAAAAGTACTCCATCTATGATTTGGAGTTGTATGCCATGGTGCAAGCACTAAAAAAATGCAGAAATTGTCTCCTCCGAAGGGAATTTGTGGTCTACACAGATAACCATGCCCTCAGTTTCTTGAATGGGCAAGAGAAATTGAACCAAAGACATCTTAAGTGGGTAGAATCTCTGCAAGCATACACATTTGTCATCAAACACAAAAAGGGGTTAGCAACAAGGTTACAGATGCACTTAACAGAAGAGTACTAGCTATACAGGAGATATAATTGCAGAGTGTGGGGATGAATGATTTGAAAGACCTCTACAAAGAGGATAATTATTTCAAAGATGCCTATGATACATGTGTAAAGTTCCAACAAGGGTTCAAAGTGGAATTCACTGACTATATGTTGTAGGAGGGATTATTGTTCAAAGGAAACCTAATTTTTATGGTACAGGAGCACACCTACGCTAACCTCCATAGTTGTAATGTTTTGGATTGTACTTGACATTGGCCAAGTAAAGGTTGTGTGTCTAGTTAGACCTTAGAAGGTCATTGCATTGTGGACTAGGTGAGTTAGTCATTAGGACTAAGGTCACTAAAATAGTCATTGTTAGTAGATTTTGAATTTTCTTAGGCTTAGAATCTTAGTGATGGATTTGAGCTTTGAATGTGTCCTAAACACATAATTGTTGTCATAAAGATGCTTGGAGGCCATTAATGAAGTTGGTTCCTCAAAATATAGGGGATAGAAGTCCTAGAAAGTAGGAAGTTGGCATAATGGAAAAGATGCCAAAAGTTGTTACAATGTTGTCATGACAACATTTGTGATTATTACAAATGTTGCATGCAACTCGGTTACTTTGGATCCCCCTAGAAGATAGGATTGGTTCACTAGTCCTACCCTGACTAGTTTGTCATTTCATGGCTCCCCCATGAAATCTAACCATGGGATCTTCCTAAGGATAGGTGGATATGTTAGGGGATTAATTGGTCTATACATATGTAGAGGTAGGAGTCTTGTGGAGTCAAGTTGCTATTTTTAGTACCAATCCCTAGGTGAGTTGACAGTGTGTGGTTAGAGGTTTGGAGATGAAGAATTGAGCATTTAATGCTGGGAAGTAAAGTATAGTATGGGAAAAGTGTTGTACTAGGTGGGATATGAGCTAATATTTCTTTGTTGAGAGATTTGTGAGCTCACTAGTCCATTTGGTTGAGTTTTGAGTAAGAAAATAGTAAGGTCCTACTAATTATGCCTATTAGCCGTATTGGTCCTAGATAATAGGAACCCTATGTACGGAGGGCTTAGGACACTAAAAATTTCAAAATCCTTTGTAAAATAAAAAAAGGGTATCTGAATGTGGAATTATTTTTTCAAGCTCTTTAGGAATTTTTTTAAAGAATTGGGAAAAGGTCTCTAAAAAAGGCTACAAGGAAATTAGGCCTAATTAGGCTTTTTGGGATCTTAAGCTTGAACTTGACTGAAAAGGGCTAAGAGATCCTTCAAAATGGAGTCAAATGGAAGCATATGGAAGGTTTCCAACATGTTTTGTATCCTTGAAATGATAGTGAATGCTAGTGTGGAGTTGGCACTTAGATCCTTCTAAGTGTAGGAGAAGTGAAGAATCTACATGGTATTAGTCTTTCAAGGTGAAGCACAAAGTGTTGGGCTCTTGGAGAGGAGCTAGAGAAGGGCTTAGTTAATCATCTAAGCCTTTGGAAGATCCTAGTGAAGGTTAGGATTCTAATAGAGACAAGCTAGGTCTCTTGGTAGATGCAAAAGAAAGCCTTAGAACACATACATCATATTGGTATCTGATCTTGATTAATATCAGGCTTGTGGTGGATGTTTCAACCTACTAAATCAGTGGGAGAGAATACACCAGTGGGATTGGTAGAAGATAAAACCATGGTGACTAACACTGAGTTAGCCAAAAAGGTAGAAGAACAAGAAGAAGATAACAAGTTTCTAAGAGAAATATTGTCTTAAATGGAGAAACTCTTGGGTGAAGTCCAAGACAAAGATGATAAAGTGAAGGATAAGATAGAATAGAAGGAAGAAGGAGAAGCAAGGGAAAAAGAACTTGAATTGGAGGAGGAAGCTCCAACACCTGACCCTGTTATTGTTGAAGAACCCTTCTTTAAATCACTAAAGGCCTTAAGTAGAAAAGCTTTGGAGGGTGTACCACTATTTAGTGGACAAATTGATCCAGATTTAGTTGTGGATTGGATTGATAGTATAGAAAGCCATTTCAAATGTGATGGTATAACAGTGGCCCAAAAAGTGAATGTGGCCAAATCTAGGTTGAGAGGCTCAGTCCTCACATGGTGGAAGTTTACTTAAACTAAAAGGGAGAAAGAAGGAAGGATTCCTATAGTCACATGGAAGGGCATGGTGACCAAGATAAAGAAGACTTACTTGCCTGATTATTACAAGGTTTAGTTACATAGAAGAAGACACAACCTCAGATAGAAAGATTTGGATGTCCAAGAATACACCGAAGAATTCCAAAAGTTGTGTCTAAGATCACAAGTGGTGGAGGATGAAAGCATCAAACTAGAAAGGTATTTGAATGGACTCAAGTGGTCTATTCAAGAAGACATGAGTCTTGTGAAATTCAAAACCATCCGCCAATGTTATCAAATGCCCTTGAAAATAGAGGAGAAAGGAAAAAGAAAACAAGAAAAAACCTTTAAAGGAAGAGGTAGAGGAAGGGATAGTAGAGTACCAAGAGGTGGCTATGGTGGAAGGAGTTCATAATCAAGGAATCAAGGAGAAGTCAGATACACTGTGTAGCAAGAGGGAAGCTCTAGTAGAGGTGGTAGAGGAAGGAACTCTAATTTTAGAGGAAGAAGTGGTGGACAAGGAAGAGGAAATTACTTTGCCAATATGAAATGTTATCATTGCAATCAAATATGACACCCTTCCTATAGGTGTCCAATGAAGGGTAGTACTTCTCAAGGAGGTAACAAGAGGACTAATCTAGTTAATGAAGAGACAAATGTAGCAGAGACACACCTTGAGCTACCATCGAATTCAAAAGAAGGTGAGAACCTCATGATGAGGAGAACATTGATCAAGGATTCAGTTAAAGAAGAGCCAAGCCAAAGAAAGTCCCTGTTTAGAATAAAATGCAAGGTGATGGGAAAAGTGTGTAGATTCCTTATTGACTTAGGTTCTACTGACAACATTGTGTCAGAAGAAGTAGTAAGAAAGTGAAGTATGACAAGGATATCGCACACCCATCGTTACAAGGTCACATGGCTCAATAAGGGACAACATGGCTTAGTAAATGAGAAGGATTGGGTGGAGTTTTCTATAGGGAGATATAAGGACAAGGTTCTATGTGATGTGTTTCCAATGGACGCATGTCACTTACTCCTAGGCAAGCCATGGAAATTTGACCACCAAGATGTCCATGATGGTGGTGAAGAAATCCTACACATTCAAGAAAGACAAAGTGACTTTCAAAATTCAATCACTGTCAGAGGACGCAGAAGTGAAGATAGCAGGTCCTAATGTGCTCATGGTTGGTGAAAAAGAGTTCTTAGAAGCCATGGAGGAAGGGGAAGGAGTTGGCTTTGCATTGGTGCTAAAGCCAAGAGAAAAAAATGAAGGTAAGGGAGACAAGAAGCCAGAGCTACCTAAGGAGATACAAAGCATGTTGTAGACTTATGAAGGTATAGTAAGTGATGGACAACCATTAGAATTAATCCCTAAAAGAGCCATAAGTCATAGGATAGACTTTATACCAGGAGCTACCCTACCTAATAAAGCAGCCTATAAGATGACCCCTCAACAAAATGAGGAGATTGCTAGACAAATAGAAGAACTCCTAAACCAAGGTCTTATCAAGAAGAGCATTATCCCTTGTGCAATACTCGCTGTCCTAGCACCTAAGAAAGGAGGAACTTGGATGATTTGTACTAATCCAAGAGCCATAAATAGGATAACCATTAGGTATAGGTTTCCCATTCCTAGGATTGAAGACCTAATGGATTGTCTAGGTGAAGCTAAGTACTTTAGTAAGATAGACTTGAAAATTGGCTACCACCAAATTAGAGTACAAGAGGGAGATGAGTGGAAGACAACCTTCAAAACCAATGAAGGTTTGTATGAATGTCTTGTCATGCCATTTGGACTATCTAATGCCCTCTCCACATTCATCAGACTCATGATTGAAGTCCTCAAAGAATACATTGGAAAATTTGTAGTAGTATATCTTGATGATATACTGATTTATAGTAAGATAGGAGGTGAGAATCTTCAACACCTTGAGACTGTCTTCAAGAAGTTTCATGATGAGAAGTTGATGATCAACTTGGAGAAGTGTGAGTTCACCAAAACAGAGCTAGTGTACCTTGGGTTTGTTCTCTCTCATGGAAATCTGAAAATGGACAAGAGAAAAGTGGAAGCCATCATAAATTGGCCTACTCCAAGGAAAGAAATAGAGGTAAGAAGTTTTCATGGCCTTGCTCAATATTATAGGAATTTTATAAGGCAGTTTAGTGCTATTTGTGCTCCTATGTTGGACACAATCAAAGGAGGTATGAAGACTAAGTTTTCATGGAATGAACAAGCTAAAAAGAGCTTTGAGTTGTTAAAAGAAAAGATTTCTACCCAACCATTTTTAGTCTTTCCAAGCTTTGAGAAGCTTTTCACTATTGAATGTGATGCAAGCAATGTAGCTATTGGAGTTGTCCTAAGCCAAGAGGGTAGACCAGTGGCATTTCATTCAGAGAAGTTGAGTGAAGCTAAGAAGAATTGTTCTTCTTATGACCTTCAAATGTATGCATTAGTTTAGGCTCTAAGGAAATGGAGGCACTATTTTCTCCCTAAGGAGTTCATAGTCTATTTAGATAATCAAGCTTTAAGCTTCTTAAACTCTCAAGAGAAGTTGAGTCACAAGCACATGAAGTAGGTTGAATACCTGCAAGCTTACACATTTAATATCAAGCATAAGAAAGGAGTACTCAACAAGGTTGCAGATGCTTTGAGTAGAAGAGCTCTTACCATCCAAGAGATTCAATTGAAGACCATGGGAATAGATCACTTCAAAGATCTATATGTTGACGATGAAGACTTTGTAGACATTTATAATGTATGTGTTGAATACAAGAATCGTGTCCATAGGAAATATGTTGAATACACTTTACAAACCAATCTCTTGTTTAAGAGAAATCAATTATGTTTCCCTAGAGGGACTATTAGGGAGAATTTAATTCAGTAAAAGCACAATGGTGCATTGAGTGGTCACGTTGGGATCACCAAGTCCAAAGAACTTGTTCAAAGGTTCTATTATTGGCCAAGAATGAACCTTGATGTTAGGAGGTATGTGGAAAGTTGCATAGTATGTCAAAAGGCCAAAGGTACTTCTTCAAATATAGGCCTATATCAGCCACTACCTATTCCCACTAGGCCATGGGAATGCTTGAGCATGGATTTTGTAGTTGGGTTACCCAAGACAAGGTGAGGCATGGATAATGTTTATGTAGTTGTGGACAGGTTTAGCAAGATGGCTCAATTTGTGCCATGCAAGACAACTAAATATGCTAGCCAAATAGCCTCTCTCTTCTTCAAAGAGATAGTAAGAGTCCATGGTTTACCTATGAGCATTATGTCAGATAGAGACACTAAATTTATGAGTCATTTTTTGAAGACTCTTTGGCAAAGGTTAGGCACTAATTTATCCTTTGGGTCTGCATACCATCCCGAAACTGATGGTCAGACTGAAGTGGTAAATAGAAGCCTTGGAAATATATTAAGATGCTTGACCAAGGAATATGGTCAACAATGGGATCAATTGATTGGACAGGCTGAATATGCCTACAATGACACTATCAACAGGTCAACAGGGAAGAGTCCCTTTGAGATAGTCTATGGCCTACATCCTAGAGGATTCTATGAGCTAAGAGACTTAAAGGATGGAGTGAAGGCAAGTGGGTATGCTGATGATTTTTCTTATGCAATGCAGGAGATACATGATATAGTCAGGAAGACTTTGACAAAGAACACCATGAAGCATAAGACCAAAGATGATGAGAGTAGAAGAGAACTTTAGTTCAATGTGGGAGACTTCATAATGGTGCATCTAAATAAGTCTAGAATTAAAAAAGGATTCCCACACAAGTTCCAAATGAGGAGGATAGGCCCCTGTCCCATCTTAGCAAAGTATGGGAACAATGCTTTTAAAGTGGAGTTGCCAGAACACAGTGGACTATCCCCTATCTTTAACATTGCAAACCTGGTTCATTATAAAGGAACACCACCAGACATGGATCAAAGACTCTGTGAAGTGATTAGAGATGTAGAAGACCTCAACCTACCTCCTGCTATAGTCAACCAAGCTGACAGTATACTAGATACCTAACTCTACAAGAAGACTAGAACCAAAGAATACAAAGAACACTTGATCAAGAGACATGGTCAAATGGATGTTGATGCAGTATGGGTTAAAGAATTAGAGCTTAAGAATATGGGGATTGACCCTACTCTACTCAATCCAAGGGTTGATTGAACTTTTTATTCTGGGGAGGATGGTGCAGGAGCACACCTAGGCTAACCTCCATAGTTGTAAGGTTTTGGCTTGTACTTGACATTATCCAAGTCAAGGTTGTGTGTCTAGTTAGACATTAGAAGATCATTGCATTGTGGACTAGGTTAATTAGTCATTAGGACTAAGGTCACTAAATTAGTCATTGTTAGTAGCTTTTGAATTTTCTTAGGCTTAGAAGATTAGTGATGGATTTGAGCTTTGAATGTGTCCTAGACACAATTGTTTTCATAGAGATGATTGGAGGCCATTAATGAATTTGGTTCCTAAAAATATAGAGGATAGAGTCCCTAGAAAGTAGGAAATTGGCATATTGGCAAAGATGCCAAAAGTTGTTACAATGTTGTCATGACAACATTTGCAATTATTGCAAATGTTGCATGCAACTCAGTTACTTTGGACCCCCCTAGAAGATAGGAGTGGGAGATCGACTAATAGGCCCTAGAAACATGGAATATGGTATCTAATGTATCAGGAGGCTTGAATCTAAGGAGGAGATTTTCATTGTAATAAGTTTTGGATATTGAATATAGCTCTGCAACTCTGATTTTGTGAAAAACCTAAAAATTTTAGTGTGATAGTGCTATCATATGGATTGAATGATTTTATTTAAATATTTTTTTGTGTTCATAGGATAGTTCTAAGACTTTTCCATTCAGTAAGTAAGTTGATAGGAGTTAATCTAGGGTCTTAAATAAATTGTTTCCAGTCTAGAGTGTTCACTGGTCCTACCCTTACCAGTTTGTCATTTCATGGCTCCCCCATGAAATCTAGCCATGGGATCTTCCTAAGGCTAGGAGGATATGTTATGGGAGTCATTGGTATATACATATGTAGAGGTAGGAGTCTTGTGGAGTTGATTGTCTATTTTTAGTACCAAGCCCTAGGCAAGTTGACAGTGCCCGGTTAGAGGTTTGGCGATGAATAATTGAGCATTTCATGCGGGGAAGGAAAGTACAATATGGGAAAAGTTTAGTACTAGGTGGGATATGAACTAATCTTTCTTTCTTGAGAGATTTGTGGACTCATGAATCCATTTGGTTAAGTTTTGAGTAAGAAAATAGTAAGGTCCTACTAATTAGGCATATTAGCCCTATTGGTCCTACATAATAGGAACCCTGTGCACGGAGAGCTTAGGAGACTAAAAATTTCAAAATAATTTGTAAAATAAAAAAGTTTATCTGAATGTGGAATTATTTTTTCAAGCTCTTTGGGAAGTTTTTGAAAGAATTGGGAAAAGGTCTCTGAAAAAGGCTACAAGGAAATTAGGCCTAATTAGGCTTTTTGGGGTCTAAAGCTTGAACTTGACTGAAAAGGGCTAAGAGATCCTTCAAAATGGAGTCAAATGGAAACATATGGAAGATTTCCAAATGTTTAGTATCCCTACAATGATAGTGAATGCTCGTGTGGAGTTGGCACTTAGATCCTTCTAAGTGTAGGAGAAGAAGTGAAGAATCTACATGGTTTTAGTCTTTCAAGGTGAAGCACAAATTGGTGGGCTCTTGGAGAGGAGATAGAGAAGGAATTAGTTAATCATCTAAGCCTTTGGAAGATCCTTGTGAATATTAGTATTATAATAGAGACAAGCTAGGTCTCTTGGTAGATGTGGAAGCAAGCCTTGGAACACATACATCAGTTTATACCTCAGTGCTCAATGAGGGAGAACATTGTGAAGGAGAAACACCAAGGAAGCTTGGGAGGCCACTTTGGAGTGGAGAAAACACTTGAACAAGTGAATAGGAATTACTACTGGCCTAGGTTATAGTCAGATGTTAGGAAATTTGTGGATCATTGTTAGATATGTCAAAGGGATAAAGGAAAAAGTAGTAACAGTGGGTTGTAGCAACCTCTATCCATACCTTAGAGGCCTTGGGAGGGCCTAAGTATGAACTTTATTTTGGGGTTGCCTAAGACACCAAGGGGTCATGAGAGTGTGTTTTTTGTGGTGGACCAGTTTAGTAAAATGGGACACTTCATTCCATGGAAGCAAACCAATGATGCTTTACACATTGCAGGCCTATTCTTCACGGACATTGTAAGAATCAATGGATTGCCACTGAATATAGTAAGTGACAAAGATAGTAAGTTTGTGGGTCACTTTTGGAGGACCCTTTGGAAGATTTTGGGGACTAATTTGTATTTATATTCAGCCTACCATCCACAGTCAGATGGGAAAATGAAGGTAGTAAATAGGTCACTTGGGAACTTACTAAGATTCTTGACTAAGAAACATAGAGAGCCATGTGATCACATTATAGGACATGTAGAATTTGCCTATAATGACTCCATTAATAGGAGTACTAGTAAGATCCCCTTTGAGATAGTCTATGGAACCCATGCTAGAGGGATCTTAGAGTTGAGGAATCTCAGTTTGCAAGACAAAAGGAGTGTCCAAGGGGAGTCATTTGAAGAACAAATGAAAGAGCTTCATGACCAAGTCAACAAGATTCTACAAAAGCAAGGGGAGAAGTATAAGTCCGAGGAAGACTAATCAAGGAGGGATTGTAGTTCAAGGTGGGGGATCTAGTACTTGTAACCACTTGAATTTGGTCTATTACAACTATGGACCCTATTTCCCCTAAGTGTGATCATACCCTCGATTATGTCCAAACAACCCTGTTACTGCTTGGCATAATTCTTCAAATCAATTTAATATCCTAGGTGATTTTTATCACTGATTTATATTAAGTATTACAACCATATAATTCAAATCAATTTTGACCAATCAAATCAAATCAAAAATCAAACATGGCTATAGTATTTAATTATAAAGGAATTAAATAAATCCCTAAATCAAATACCCACTTGCAAATAACCCATTCCCCTAGCCTATTTAATTTAATTAAAAT
>MU228107.1:672436-689587 GCA_018584345.1 Thuja plicata
AAATGAACCTTGTCCCCCCCCCCCTCTCTCTCTCTCTCCCATTCTTCTATAAATAGAAGCTTATTTTGAGAGAAAATAAGCCTTCACATTAGATCAAAAACACATTCTTATGCTGTTGAATTCATCTTAGATTTACATTCCACTCATTATTCCATACTTTTGCATTGTTTTAGTTTCATCTTTTAGAGCTAGAATACATGCTTTTTCATCTTTTTAGCTTAATCTTGAATCAAATCCTTCATGCTAGGATAGTATTGGTCATTGATTTATAACATATTCAGAGGGCTAATATGCAACTAATCACACTCTTTTTAGTTAGAAGGCAATAGGCCGATATTAGTGGTTTTGAACATTTTATCTAACCATTTGGACTAATGCAATGACCTATTGAGTGTTTGTGTTGTTTTCATCAGGTACCCAAATACACACACATTTCTGGCACCCACCGTGGGGTAGATTTTCAATTTAGCCTCATTTTTAACACATTTTTTTGACAATTTGTAGGCTCAGGAATTATTCACAGAATCACATTTAATCTTGCAGGCTCACATCCCGGATACGCCCTCGCATCGCGTAAATTCCAGCTCACATCTGGGATTTCTCAGATCGTATCTAGTTTTGGCTCACATTCGGTTGGCAAGGGCTTGTATCTGGAATATAGGCTCACATCCTAGATACTGTATCACATTCAGAGGATTTAGGCTCATATTTGGTTAAAAGGATTGTCTACTTTATTTGCCTAATCCTAACAAGTTTGACAAGTTGTGCTTTCTGTATTTTGCAACTTAACAAGTGTTTCTAGGTACTTTTTGGTGGTTTTCATGAAGTTGGATTAAAAGGATACTAATGTGGTTTTTACAGGTTAGCAAACCCCCTCTGTCTTGACTTCTATTTATCTGCTTTTTGAACACTTAAAAACCAATTCTTCATGCTTGCTAAAACAACTAGATATTATGCTCTTTTTCTCTTGAGGAAAATCAAAAAGTTGGACGTTGTTTTATCATTTGTGACAAAATTGGGGGTAACTGAACAAGCAAACAAACTATTTAATTCATTTTGGATTGAAATTGAACAAAAAAAAGCACTAAATCATGTGGGTTAATTGAACAAGTTCAATCATTTAATTGCTTTTGGATTTAGTTATTGAACAACTCAAACTCATTAAATCATTGTGGTAATTGAACAAGACAAATTTCCATTTTTCAAAGCTTTCTATTTTCTTTAAAATAGGAATCATTAAAACAAGCTCAACATAGCTTGGGGGAAAGAACATTGTTTATAGTGTTTGAGGAGAAAACAACATGGACTAGGAGAGTATACTCTTCTTCTTCTGAAGAATCAGAAATTTAGAACTCCTTAACTCGCCAATCCTGGTTACCAATCTTTTTAATAGTAGAGGGCCTACCGGTTGAGGAAAAAATCTCTCAGGAATGACCCAAGTGAGGATAGGTCTTACGCCGACCCTTCCAACTCACTATAAATAGTTGCTGCCTTGTAGGCCAAAACCTCGGAAGATGGAACTAGTTTTCTTCTTAGGATTTTGACATCATTCCTTGAACATATCAAGGTATATATAGAGAGAACCCGCTTGAATCTTTCTTGCGAGACTATATATATTTAGGTACTCATAGGGCTATACACCTCAATTTTTCCTTGTGCAATTCTATGGGGGACAGCTTCGAACGGATTGCCCAATAATCTACAACACATTCAACTGAAATAATTTCTGATTCATCCCCGAAAGGGTGATAATCTTTGTGCAAGGCAAAAAGTAATTTCCCCAAGACACTCATCATATCGTGCCCTCACTTGCATTTGGAGTCGGCTAATATAGCATCATGACTGGAGCCATTGCGTGCTTGGTGATGGTTATATTCAGATTAGCATTTGAGTGTGTACCTAAGTCAACAAGCAAAGATTTTCATCCTCTAACTAGAGAATAGGAAAAGATGTGTGTTTGATTCATCCTTTTAACAATGCAAAACTGTCTGACATGTCAGAAAGATCACTAAAAAGATAAGCTCCTCACAAACAATCAATAAATTTCATACCCTGGAATACAAGTGTTTCTCACACTCTACAATACCTCTTGATGCAATTTGGAAACAAACAAATTCACGTTCCTCAAAAACAAATTTTTCAAAATGGACCAAAACTGACAAAACATCATAAAATTGCATCCCATTTTTCCTGAGTCGTATCCCATATTTAGGATCATATCTGGTGCATTGGATCATATTTGGTCAAACATATAGTCGCATCCAGTTTTTGGGATCACATCCAAGTTTTAGGATTGCATCTGGTTCCATCAGAGTATCGTATCTAGGAGCTCACTTTCAGGATAGTGGGCATTTCTAGCAGCTTTTCCTAGGAAGTCTCAGTTGTTTTAGGTACCCTTTTTGCTCTTTAGCTTGTCCTTGTTGTCTCTTCTGGTCTCCCTGTTGTTATTTTCAAACACTTTCAAAATGTCTATCTTGCATGCTTAGTCAGTCTTTCACGGTCGGTTCAATACGTGTGGTCTACCCATTCTCTATCAACAACTTGGTTCCCAGCTCACTATTAGGGCATTATAACCCTCTGATGCTGGAATCATTTACATCCACCAAATAAACAAATAGTTACTTCTACCTAGACACACCCACTTGAATGATCTGGAATCTTTTCTTGCACTATTGGGAAACATTGACGAAGTTGAGAAACAAACTTCATGGTTAACACGAGACATAACAAGTACACAACTGAAGGATCAGAAGTGCCTCCTAAAACATCACACTTTCAAGGAGAAACTTCTTGCAATTCCCTGTTTGATCTAGATTCACCTTCAATGCGTAGCAACACTAACGATTGGAGTAAGGCCTTTAAGGGTTATGATGATGGCAAACAAACATGATTCATAGGCACAGAGGAGGAAGAAAGACCCTAGTTTGAACATAATCCGTTTGGGTCAGATAGTGATGAAGAGATCCTTGAAGATGAATATGAGAAGCTTAAACAAAGTAAAAGAGTCCACAAGCTATTGGAATGAATAATTGGAGATGAAAAGGAAAAATACTTCCTCCATTTAGCATCCATGGGTGTCAAAATACCCCAGGATTATGATGTGAATGATCTCAAAGAAAAGGAAGTACCCAACCCCATATCTATCCTTACTAAACAGCTCAATCAAATGCAAATAGAGCTCACAAACCTCAAACAAGAAGAGGATAAACCAAAAACAAAATACTCTTTGGATGCCATTTGTCCATTTCCTTTCGACAAAAGTATCACTATGGTCTTGTTTCCTCCTAATTTGGCAAGACCAAAATATGACAAGTACATAGGGGAAACCGATCCACATGACCATGTGAGATAATTTTGTTCTCTTAGCATTGAGTATATGCATGAACCCACTTACCTCATGCGACTGTTTCCAGGAAGTCTAGGAGGAAATGCTATGGAGTGGTTTTCATAATTAAATCCTAAAGTCAAAACATTCAAGGAGTTAATGCAATGGTTCATTCAGCATTACTCCTACAACATCCAACATGACATCACCATGATAGATCTATGTAACACCAAGCAGAAAATGGGGGAATCCTTTACACACTTCCTACAAATATGGAGGAAGATCTTTGCACGATATTCAAGAGTCATCCCTGAAATAGAAAAGATGGAGATCTTTGTTAATAATCTCATACTTGAATTGAGCTATGCTCTGCAAATGCAAGATTCTCCTAGCTTCGATAGGATGATCAAAAATGCTCTTCGTATTGAGGAAGTCATGGTCAAAAAGGGGGAGATCACCCTTCAAAACAAAAACAAAGGTAGTAGCTCCAACTCCATGCCTAAATGGTGGAAACAAAATAAAATTGTTGTCAATGATGGAGTGTTTGATGCTTCTAACATTAATTCTAAAATAGAAGCATTCAATCTGACCAATGGTATGCAAGCAAGTAAGGAGGCTAAAATAACACCTCCCATTCCTAAAGCCAACAATAATAATGAAAAGGGACGAACATGGAATTCAAAACCCCAAAGAACATTCACACCTTTGGGAGAACCTCTTGAGACCGTCTTGAAGACATTGGTGGATAAAAAAGTCCTTACGATTCCTGATTCTAAACGTTGGGAACCAATGGTCAAACCTAGATGGTGGGATGATAACTCCTATTGTGTCTTCCATAAAAACAAGGGACACAAAATAAATAATTGTCTCAAGCTCAAAAACGTTATCCAAGACCTCATCAAAGGAGGTAAGATCAAGGTGGATGGACACACTATGAATGAAGATCACACAACATTTAATAAACCATTCCCTAATTATAATCAAGGAGAAACATCTAAAGGGAAAGGTAATGAGATAAACTACACCTATTCCAAGAATGACAATGTGATCAATATGCTCAGCATTAAAAATGAATCCATCAACATGGTCACCATCAAAGGAGCCTCATCCTCTACAAACGTTGTAACCCAGAGCCAAGCATAGGTTACGATCAAGGGACCTCCAAAATTGACATCCAAACCCAAGGTTCCTATTATCACTATTCCTAAACCAGGAGAAAAACATGTGGTCACTATCCCTGGAGCAAAATATGACTTGGTGGACCACTTGAAAAGAACTACTGCCAAAATTTCCATCTTTGAATTGCTCAAAATATCCATGGTGCATAGAGAAATCCTAGAACAAGCTCTAAATGCTGCTAATGTTCTAAAAGATATAGATATAGACAAATTCCAAGTGATGGCCAATCGTATCTCAGCACCACATTACCTCTCCTTTTCTGAGGAGGATGACAAGTCATTGACCCATCCACACAATCAACCCCTCCATATCAAATTTCTTATTCATAAATCCCATGTTAGACGTGTATTGATAGATGGAGGTGCCAGATTGAATATCTGTACACTGGATCTTATCAGGAGGCTAGGCCTCTCAGAGGAAACAATTGACTATAGAAATAAAATAACCATGAAAGCATATGATGAGGAAGAAAGATCCTCCTGAGGTATTATTTGTCTACCCATCAGAGTTGTACCAATTGAAAGAGATGGTATATGTCAAGTTCTAGATCTACCACTAGCCTACAAAATTCTACTAGGGAGACCATGGATCCACAAGATGCAAGTTGTACCATCCACTTATCATCAATGCATCAAGTTCCCACATAATGGGATAGAGGTGACAATTCCTACAGATGCCAACTACACTTGCAACAATATCAAAGCAGGTAGCATGATCCCCCACAAAAAGGAAGCTATGGACGCAGTTACTCCTGAAACTACCAAGGACATGGTCATGAAGGGCTTTAGAAAAACTTTGAAACTTCAAGAAATAGGTATGGGAGAATACAAGTTGGACCTGACTCCCTCACTGATAGAGCTTCTAGTATCACCAAGATCCTATGGAAAACCATCATCAACATTCACACCTCTCGCAGTCCAGGAACCAGAAGTGCACAAGGCTACTGGTATCATAAAGGCATCCACATCCTCTTTAGATAACACAGAAGAACATGCAGTCTTGAATTGGCTTTACAAAGGAGAACGAGTGGACTTTGAGGTTTAAAATGTAAAGATATCCCTAGAACAGTATGGAAAGGGATATGATTTCCTCAAACAAATGGGATACAAAGGAAATGGACCACTAAATGACATAGGATGAGGGATCATTGAACCCATACCCATGGAGTTTTGCCTCAATGGAGATAAAATAGGACTGGGCTTTAATACTCAATCCAACAAACCTACTTCAAAGCAGAGTCCACCTTCTAAAGCAGAGAGTGATGAAATAGTATCAGAACCATGGCTTTATGAGAGATTGTTACATATTGGTACAAAGGATCTTGAATATCAAGGAGAACACTACATACCTAGTTTTGAGGTACCATAGGATCTTCATACTCCTTTGCTAGAACAATATCCCATTCAAGAGGTAGGAGACACCATAGCTACAATCACTCAAGAGGAACCCCGACCACAAAATTTACATCCTAACTGGGGGCAATTGGTCACCATTACACATGTTCTTGATCTACCTCACTTTGATCTACAAGCTGCTAACTGAGTCCATCAAATAAACATTGCTAAATATTTGAATAGATCTGATAATGATGTCACAGACTCTCATGACTATGAGTATGATCGGTTATCTATTGCCTCTGAAGAAATTGGGATAGACACAATTCACATGTTCGCAGCTACCTTAGCTCCTAGTAAATGACCAAACATTCCTTTCAATGACACTGATCCTCCTGAAGCAGAAGAAGAGTTCCTTCCTCCAATCATTGACGGAGACACTGGTGAATACATAACTCTAGAATAATTTCATAGGCTACAAGCAAGAAGCCTCCTTTTACAAAGAGGTGATGATGAGTTATCTACTGATGAGTCACTAGAGTTCAATCCATATATAACTGACAATGACCCTCTTAACAATGATCTCACTCTTATTGATCTAAACATTGAAGATATTAACTTAACAGACTGTGTCATGTCAGTTAATGGTTTTGATGCTAACACGATGCTGTCCTCAAAATTTGACTCCCTAAAATTGGTACTTCCAAACCTAATTGATTGGACAAAAATAGATCCTACACCTATGCTTGACTTTTCCAATGACCACTCCCTATCTTGTTACCTTAATGCTTTTGAACCTTACCCTTCTTCCACCAATGCAAGGAGCGAGAACATGTCACAGGAGGATATCAAGTTTCTTAGTCGCAAACTGAAAAATAAAAAGAAAAAGTGGACTGATGGTGAAAACCACTCTATGGCTGTATCAGATCCCAAAATAGTAAAGAAAAAAGATGTATCCGATGGTGAAAACCTCTCAGAGGTGCCAAAGGATGAGACTCTTGATATCCTCCCAGAACACTTTCAGGAAAGATCTTCGGTATTAATTGAACCAACACATCTAGTGAACTTGGGCACTATTGAAGACCCTTAGATAGTTCATCTAGCACAATCCCTATCAGAAGAAGAGAAGGAACAATTCACAGAATTCTTGAGGGAGAAAAAGATCAACTTCGCCTGGTCCTACAATAATATGCCAGGGCTAGATCCCAATCTCATTATGCACCACTTATCTATAGCTCCTGGGATCAAGCCCGTGAAACAAAAACTTAGAAAAATGCATCCTCATGTTGCATTGTTGGTGAAAGCAAAATTGGAAAAGTTGTTAAAAGCTGGATTCATTCGAGTCATTGCCTATGCAGCATGGATATCCAATGTGGTCCCTATTTCTAAATCTGATAAATCTATTAGGATCTACATGGACTTTAGAGACCTCAATAAAGCATGTCTGAAAGATGATTTCCCTCTACCAAATATTAACATGATCATAAACCTTACAGCTAGCTACTAGATGTATTCATTAATGGATGGATTCTCAGGTTATAATCAAATCAAGATCGCCCCTGAGGATCAAGAGAAAACTACATTCACATGTGCATGGGGCACATTTTACTGGAATGTCATGCGATTTGGGCTAAAGAATGCCGGAGCAACATATCAAAGAGCTATGAAAACCATATTCCATGACATGATGCACAAAAACATGGAAGACTATGTCGATGACACACTGGCTAAATCCAAAGAAAGAGGTACTCATATTTCTGATTTAGGAAAGATATTGGATCGAATGGAACAGTTCCAACTCAGGCTCAATCCAAAGAAATGTGCCTTTGGGGTCCAATCAGGCAAGCTCCTAGGATTCATAGTATCGACAAAGGGAATCAAGGTAGACCTGGCAAAGGTAAAGGCTATTCTAGAGATGACTCCTCCATGTAATATCAGTCAAATGAGGACACTACAAGGGAGACTCCAGTCTATCAGTAGATTTATGTCCCAGCTTGCCGATAAGGCACAACCCTTTACTAAGCTACTACATAAAGGGGTTGCGTTCAACTGGGATGAACACTATGAAGCCAACTTCAGAGAATTAAAGGGGTACTTGGTTGCTCCACCTATTCTTATGGCTCCTATTCATGGCAAGACCTTACTCCTATACATTTTAGCTATAGCTACATCCCTAGGAGTATTGCTAGCACAAGAGGACGAAACAAAGAAAGAGTGAGCTATCTACTACATTAGTAGAACTTTAGTTGCTTATGAGATCAATTATAGCATTATTGAGAAAGAATGCTTAGTAGTTGTCTTCGCATCACAAAAATTGAGACACTACATGTTCTCTCACACAGTCAAGCTCATTGCTAAAATTGATCCTCTCAAGTATTTATTAAGCAGAACAGCATTAACAGGCTGCTTGGAAAAATGGGTCCTCATTCTAAGTGAGTTTGACATTGAGTATGTTGAGCGAAGAGCTATCAAGGGATAGGTACTTGCAGCTCAATTGGCTAATTCACCACTCTAGGATGATGCACCATTACTAATTTAATTTCCTATTGAAACAATCATGCATCTCACCGAACATTCATGGAAGATGTACTTTGATGGTTCATTTACTCAACAAGGATCTGGAGAAAGGGTTCTCTTCATTACTCCACAAGCATATAAGATTCCCAAATCTTACAAATTAATGTTTCCATGCACCAACTATATCTTTGAATAGGAAGCATTGGTCAATGGCATCAAACTCACCATGGAATGGAAGATCATTGAGTTACACATATATGGTGACTCCTAACTAGTTATCAATCAAATCAATGGAGAATATCAAACAAGAGATGAAAAATTGATGCCCTACAAGAAACTAGTTGATGATTTGAAGAAATACTTTGTTTCTGTGACCTTCTAGCAGATACCAAGATCAGAGAATAAAGCTGCAGATGCTATGGCTACCTTAGCATCCATGTTACAATTAGAGGAGCATCAATTCTACTATGACTTCTTGGTGGAAGAAATATCCTATCCTGCCTTTGCTAATCCTCAATACCCGGTAATATGTGCCTTAAATACCCCAGATCAATCCTGATATGCCAATATAATTGCCTATCTTTCTGACCAAACCATTCCCACCAATCTATCTAGAAATGAGAAAAGATCCCTAATTAGGATAGCATCACGTTACGTCCTCATAACTAAAAACCTATATCGAAGTCTTCTTGATGGGACACTTCTTTGGTGTTTAGAACTAGAAGAGTCCGATGTAGTGTTAAATGATGTCCACGAAGGTATATGTGGATCACACTCGAATGTCTTTTCATTAGCTAAAAAATTGCTCAGAGTAGGCTATTATTGGCCTACCATGGAGAAAGATGCTATTCAATTTTCCAAAGCATGTCTTAAATTCTAGACACATGGAAACCTCATCCATGCTCCTGCCAGAGAACTCATACCTTTTATAACACATTGGCAATTTCAGCAATGGACCTTTGACTTGGTTGGACAAATATAGCCCAACTCTTTAAATGGACACAAGTTCATCATTACGGCCACTAAGTATTTCACAAAGTGGGTCAAAGCCATGCCTCTAATCAAAGCCACTAGCAAACAGGTGGCTATGTTCATTCTGAACTACATTATTTGTAGATATGGGATACCCTCTTCAATTGTGAGAGATAATGGGGGCCAATTTAGAAACTAAGACATTGATGACCTCTATGAATAGTTTCACATTACTCAACATTGCTCTTCTATCTATTATCATCAAGGTAATGGACAGGCTGAGACATCGAACAAAGATATTCTCAAAATCCTACACCAAACTATGAGCAAGTCTAGCAGAGACTGGCATTTACAACTAAATCTAGCACTATGGGCCTACAGAACAAGCATCAGAACACCAACTAGAGCCACGCCATTTTCTCTAGTCTATGGCACTAAGGAAATAATACCTATTGAGGTTGAAATCCCATCTTTGTAGATCTCTTTACAAGGACTGGTTACTGATGAATAGTACCGCATTGATCGGATAAATTCTCTGGACCTACTAGATGAGCGCAGGTAATAGGCATTTGATCACCTCAAAGTGTACCAAGAAAGAATGTCCAAAGGTTACAATAAGAAGGTTAAACCACGCAAGTTTGAAGTGGGGGACCTTGTCTTGAAAGAGAATCCTAAGAACCAGCCTAATAGAGAGCAGAAAGGAAAATTTGAACCTAACTGGCTGGGACCTTATGTTATCACTGCTACTTTTGGGACTGGAGCTTATCAATTAGCTACACTTGAGCGAGACGTTGTTCTTGATCCTATCAATACTCTACATTTGAAGTGATTCTATGCTTAATGTTTGGCTAGCAGAGCCTATACAGCAAAAAGTTCTTGCAAAATACCAAAAACATTCAGATAATTGATCCTGAAGAAATCCCAAAAATAGTGGAAAAGGTCCTACAAAATGGGTGTCCTTGGTGAAAACCTGGTAAATAGGCACCTTGATACTACAAAAACATTCAAAAAAGAAAAAATAACAAAAAAATTGAAAAAGAGAAAAGTGCCTTGATGAACACCTGGTAAAATAGATATCTTGGTAGCAAAAAGAGAAACAAAATCTTGCCAAGTGGTGAAAACCTAGCAATTAGGTGCCACTTATGTTCTGCGCTCCATCTATTAATGCACTACTGATACTAGGCCTTCATAATTTTGCCTATGCTCCTACGCTGACTTCATGACTATCTTATCCTCGCTTGGGATTTGTCTATCTTTAGGTCCTAGGAATAAGTCATTCTGCACTAGGGGCATCTTTGCTAGCATAGTCAGTTGCGGTTGCTAGGTTTCTCTAGGATGGTTTGCCTCGCAGACACAATGTTTCTTGACACATGCAAAACAATGTCACATTCTAAAACCAAGGTGTCTTTTAATGACATGGGACATGACATTGACATTCACTAGCATTCCTACAAAGCCGTATTGGATCACAAACATGAACAGATTATCCTATCAAGGCACAGACATGGAACACCATATTGCTTGTATTATAATTTTTTGATTGATGAATCTTTACTGTGTTTGACATACAGATGAACAAAGTACTAATTAACACACAGTTTTCTCATGGTTTGATTATGATTCTTTAAATGTCTTGATGATTTTTTCACCTAGGGGCATCTAAGTAATTGTGAATTTTATCTGATTGATTCTTAATTGATGATTTTTTATGTCTTCTTAGTTACTCAATGACATCTGCACAAAGACAAAGAGTCACAAGGATTGGGGGCATACTATTTTCTTGATTTTCTGCATATGGTGATTGTTTCATATGATCTTATAAATCTCACCTAACTTGGATGTTTATGATAAGAGCTACTACTATGGGTGGATAGCCGCATATATCTCGATCTTTGTAATGTGTAAACTACGATGAGTTTGACACAATTTCCTTGTCAGTTTTCTGATCCAGATTCTCACTAAGGTATACAAATCATAATGTACCAAAGGATATGAATTTTCAAGGTCATTGCAGGTCCAATATCTTGCCTTAATCAGAATCTAGTATATTAAAAGGAAGGTGACTATATTGTTATCCTGGCTTCTATGCCTTGGTACATAAGTCTATTTTTGACATTTCAATAATAAACATAGTATTCATACTTTTGTAATATCAGTGGGTATTAGTGATGGTTGTACTATCAGGTGGTATCCATTCCAAAAGTGCCCAATGATGATAAAAATGTTGCAATATTTGTTAAATCAGTGACAATTCCTAAGAGTATTCATATAGCTACATTTAAAGATTGCCTGATGCATTTTGTCCTCAGTACATAACAGCATAAGGAAATTTAAGCTCAAAACATGGTTTCTATATTCTTCTACAAATATCAAGTTAATTACACCATTTATATTACTGATATCATCCATAGAATACATTTTGCATTCATTTGGAAAAATGAAACTCGAAAATACAAAAATAAAAACATCCATGTATTGCATTTTTACTTCTACATCCTAGGTGCATCCATACATCTATTTTGCATAACTGGAAACTCAAAGAAACATACATTTCCATTTTCACATAGATATCATTTATAACATATTAATATCAGTAATATACCCATCACATCCACATTATACAATGATGTTATCATCTATGACCTAACTCATCACGAGATCAAGGTATCATCACATGTGCAACAGATACATTTACCACATCTACGGAAATAAAAATGGATACATTTACCACATGAAACATGTCAGAATTTAGAAACTACATCATATCGTCATAAACATGGTACAAATCAAAGCATAAAGAGTATCAATGAGCATAAAGAATATCAAAGAATATAGAGTATCAGTGAGCGTAAAAAATATCAAAGCATAAAGTGTATCAGAAAGTATACAGTATATCAGTGAGCATAAAGAGTATCAGTATGCCAAAATGAGAATTAGATATATATACAAATAAATGTGATGTACAAAAGGGGGGGATCTCAATAGGATCTAGATATACATGTATAATCTCAAGATAAACAAAATGGTGCAATCTATCAACTCTAGCCCGCCCCCTCTCCCTGGTCAGGAGGAGGAGGAGGTGGTGGCATGAATGGAGCTGCTGGAGGCAGCATGGTCCCCTCTAACTACTGAGCTATATGATAAAAGGTAGTTGCTCTCTAACTCTCTGGTACTGCTATGTGATACAAGGCATAATAATATGTCACCCTCTATCCCTGATAAACTGTTGTTCGGGCCTGTGTATCCCTCTCTGCTCTCAGCTGCTCAAGCTATCTATCCCTGTCTGCTAAAATTGCATCAGCAGTGGTAACCCTAGCCTCCAAGGCTGTGATCTGAGCTCTGAGCTGCTCTCTCTCCTGCTCGCACCTAGATAGAGGGTCCCCATCTCTACTGGGATCCTGCTCCTGCACTCTCTATCTCTGATGTCTCTGCTGCTCTGGAGTAAGTAACAGGCCAGGATCTCTTTGTGGGGCCACAAGTGTATATCTTTGCCATCTCTGCCCACTGCCACTCAGACCGCCGGTATCAACTACCTCTCCACCTTCCCCCCTGTCATCACCATCGTGCCTATCATTTGGGGGAGGATGTCTGCTGCCTCTGCCACCATTACGGCCCCCATGTCTCCCTCGTGCTCTGTCTCTGCCACCTCTCCCCCTAACCGGTTGATCCTCAAGATCATAATCCAGTGGCTCCTCTATACAAGGATTGATCTCCTTAGGCACTGTGAATCATGGAAACGGAGGCTGAAGCATCTCTACAGCATACCCATCTGACACTCTAGCATCCTTAACATCTAGGGGAGGGTCCCAGTCTATCACCACCATATTGCAGATATCTTGTGAGGTAGTCTCATATGTAAGTTGTGCACCCCACTCAGCTGCCTCATCCCTAATATGAGCATACACTGTCACATCCTCTGTGCGGCCCTCTCATCGGCCATACTACTTTAGAACTCTGGTGATCGAGAAGTGCTCAATGATATATCTCGTGCACCCAATCAAATATCTTCTTTGGCATAAGAATGACACCTGCCATGCATCAAAAGTCCATATCTCATAGTCTAGGTATGGTTGCCACATGACCTCTGTCATATCGTCGAATAATTGATGCCAATACTCAACCTTGCCCAAGTGGGGCTGCTGTAAGAGACTTGCGTACATGTACACATAGGGTTGCTCAGGTGCCCTCTGCCTATCAACAATCAACCATGTCACAAGGATGTGCTCCCAGGCCCAAATCTGAAGAATCAGTATACCCACAGTCATGCTGCGAGTATGGTGGTATACAATCTCATGGAGCTCACGGTATATGTGAGCCACTATACAGCTCCCCTAGGAAAACCATTGATGGTGGACAATCATCTACTCCACCATACTGACCCAGCCCACCAAGAAACTGTGCTAACCTCTGTCCGACATAAGGATGTCACCTACCAATTCATCCAAGTATATAGCTAATCGATCATAGTGATCGACCATATAATCCTAGGACAAGTATCTATGATCTATGCTATCATCCTGGAAGAATCTCTAAGCAGTCCTGATCACCACGCCAGCTCTCGACTCAAAGAAAACCTCATGTCCCACCATGGGTACATGCAAGATCCTCCAGACATCTTCTGGTGTCACTGTAATCTCACCAGTGGGTAGGTAGAAGGTGTTGTGCTCAGAATGTCATCTCTCATCCAGAGCAGTCAACAACCCTCAGTTTACCCCAATCTTGGGTAAACCTATCAATGCCCGCAATCCACATTAGATCATGGTAGTCTGCTCATCATCTGATAGTCGGCCAGACAATGTCATAACTCACGTAGGATACGTGCCTCGAAAGGTGACTACCTCAAACTAGGCCTGATTTTTTACAACATAGTAAAGCATCAACATTCTATCTACAACAAAGGGCACATTCCTACTCTACTAAGTCATTTCAAATTTGTAGGATGCAAATAGATCAAAGAAAATTAAAAACCTAAGTCTTCTACCAGATGCGATCCTGGAAATATAGGATATGATTGCGCATATGGGATGTGATCCTAGAAAAATAAGATGCAATCCTAAATGCAGGGTATGATCCCCAAAATCCAGGACATGATTCCCTGATGGATTCTAGCTAAAATAATACTAAATCTAAAAGATTGGATGCGATCTAGGAAAATCCATATGCGACGCAAAATCTGGGAAAAACTGGATATAATCTGAGAAAAATTGGAAGTGATGCGTGTTTAGCAAGATGCGATCTAGAATCCTAGATGTGATCCTAACTTCAAATGCTTCTAAAACACACAAGAATGAATAAAATTCAAAAATGCAAATTTCACAAGGTAGTTTATCGGGTACTTATCGGCGGTGGGTAGTTGGCTGGTCGCTGGTGTCGTTGGCTCAACTTGAATCGATGTTTCCTCATAGGGACCACCATTTTCTCTACAGAGATCTCTAATTTGCTATAGCTAAAAATGAAAATGAATAGTGAAATGGTCGATTAGGAGGCTTATATGGGTCTTTTGAGATATTTAGGGTTTCCAAAATTCCTCCCAGACAACTACAAAGTCATTTGTGTTCTCTTTTTCCTCAATCAGGAACCAAATTGAAGGTGCCTCCAACATTTTCATCAGCACAGTGTCATTTTTGCGACGATTTCCAAAAATTGCAAATTTTCTTCATTTGTTCACCACATTGGTAAATACTGCACATCTCATCCTACATCTTTGTCTAAACATCATTTTATCAACCTTATCACTCATATTTTTGCATAATTAACTTGATACTTGTGTGTTTATTTTTAAACACACCGTCTTCTAATCCACTCTTTCTAGCCTTATCGCTTCTTGCAAGTGTTATATTCTACTCAACTAAGGGATTTTATTTCTTTTTCTTCGATTTCGTTCCCGAGGGGGCATGTTCACACTATCATCAATAATTTTGCTCAAAACAGCATCAAAATGACTTCGTTATCAAACAAACTAGGGGCATAACAGTTCCTTGACTAAGTCAGATCTGTTGGATAGAAATTGTTGGTTCTCATAACCTAGATATCTTGTGTTTCCTCATTTTAAGAAGATTTTTAAAGCTCCTGGTAGATTCATACTGGCTTTTGGATGACAACTAAGTTTAGAATCAGTATTATAATTTTTTTTTTTATGACAACCAAGTTCAGAATTGGTATTTTTGAAATCTTTTACTGATCTTTGGACAACAACCAAGTTCAAAATCATTTCTATTAGTTTAGTTTGATCGAGTGTGAGATTGATCTCATCAACATTTCATTCGATAACCAAGAACGAGATTCTTAATCTTTCTGAAGTCAAAATCAAAAACTTTCTTTGAATCAATGCACTGCTCGCAAATCAATTCAAAGAGGGGCAAATGTAACCACCTGAATTTGGTCTATTACAACTATGGACCCTATTTGTCCTAACTATGATCATACCCTCAATTATGTCCAAACGACCCTATTACTGCTTGGCATAATTCTTCAAATCAATTTAATATCGTAGGTGATTTTTATCACTGATTTATATTAAGTATTATAGCCATATAATTCAAATCAATTTCGACCAATCAAATCAAATAAAAAATCAAACATGGCTATAGTATTTAATTATAAAGGAATTAAATAAATCCCTAAATCAAATACCCACTTGCAAGTAACTCATTCCCCTAGCCTATTTAATTTAATTAAAATGGCTATAGTCCCCTAATTATTAAAAAGCAATTTCATTGTCTAAATAATTAATTCCTATATTTCTAAATGAATTAAATAAGTTTATTTCATTTATTAATATTCCCCTAAACCCCAACCTAGCCTATCTCAACCACTTCTACCCTGGGTTCTAACCCTTCTCAACCCATTCACCCATGCTAATCTAATGCTAATCCTAAATTCTTCTCTAACCCACCTCCTAATGTTGTCACATTCCATTAAGGAATGATTAACAACTCAACCCACTTGAGAAAGTCCACATGATCACACTATTAGCAATAATTTTGCTTGAAACAACATCAAAATGACTTCGTTATCAAACAAACTAGGGGCATAATAGTTCCTTGACTAAGTCAGATCTGTTGGATAGAAAGCTTTGGTTCTCATAAGTTGGATATCTTGTGTTTCCTCATTTTAAGAAGATTTTTAAAGCTCCTGGCACCTTCATACTGGCTTTTGGATGACAACCAAGTTTAGGATCAGTATTATCATTTTTTTTTGGACGACAACCAAGTTCAGAATTGGTATTTTTAAAATATTTTATTGATCTTTGGACGAAAACCAAGTTCAAAATCAATTATATCAGTTTGGTTCGATCGAGTGCAAGACTGATCTCATCAACATTTCGTTCGATAACCAAGAACGAGATTCTCAATATTTTTTAAGTCAAAATCGAAAACTTTCTTTGGATCAATGCGTTGCTCGCATATCAATTCAAAGAAGGGAAAATGTAACCACCTAAATCTGGTCTATTACAGCTATGGACCCTATTTTCTCTAAGTGTGATCATACCCTCAATTATGTCCAAACGACCCTGTTACTGCTTGGCATAATTCTTCTAATCAATTTAATATCCTAGGTGATTTTTATCACTGATTTATATTAAGTATTATAGCCATATAATTCAAATCAATTTCGACCAATCAAATCAAAAAAAAAATCAAACATGGCTATAGTATTTAATTATAAAAGAATTAAATAAATCCCTAAATCAAATACCCACTTGCAAATAACCCATTCCCCTAGCCTATTTAATTTAATTAAAATGGCTATAGTCCCCTAATTATTAAAAAGCAATTTCATTGTTTAAATAATTAATTCCTATATTTCTAAATGAATTAAATA
>MU228107.1:700155-710592 GCA_018584345.1 Thuja plicata
TCTAAATTCCAATATCAACTGTCTGTTCTGAATGCAATTCTCTGTAACTTTAGAAATTTCTTATCACTTGAAAACACTGCAACTGCTCTGAATATCTCTTTTTCACTGAAAATAACAACTTGGCTCTGAAATCTGAAAATTTGGTGAACAACAATGAATACACTATCCTTTGTTTATAGCCATAGGATTCAGAGTACATGGCTCATAATTTGGAAACGTCAGTTCTGCCATTAAGTTACCATGCCATGAGCGTTCAAAAACCTAGCCGTAGTTGCACGAAGTTGACAGAAAATCAAATTTGAAATTATGAATCTTTGGCGCAATCATCAAACGTTTAGAATAGCTGACATGGCACTTTCTGATTTGTCCTCTATCATACATCTCAGCTACCTTTTGTGCATAGTAATCAAAATTCATGTATCTGATTGGCCGCCGGGTGATTCATTCTGTCACATCAACTACTTGGCGCCGCACTTTAGATCTTTTTATTTGGCGACCTCGCGACTGCAGGAAGTCTTTTTTTCGCAAGCACTTTTCCTTAACCCTGGTTTGATCTCCAGACCACGTGACAATGCACATTATTTACCTTGGCTGACCCAAGTCTATCAGGCGATAAGGCGACTACAGTGAAATCAAAGTCGCATGGGGTTAACACTAACTCATCATTTTTCTCCAGACTTGGCAACAAGCCGTTGCATTTAACTTTTCATGATTATTTCTTTGGTCGCTTAGTCGGGAGATCCTTTATCTTTACCTTTAACTCAAAGCATGTGCCCTTTTTTTGTTCATAGCAACTTCGTGACCTACCCTAATCGCCAAGTCAAGAGGACTTTTTCCCTGGGACACTTTTCTTTCTAGACTTCGCGACTGCCACAGGATCATCTACTTCTTGCATCGGATGGTTTTCGTTTAGTCATTTGATGATCATTCATGCCCTTAAATTATCTGGAGACTCTGTGACTAAAGGAAACAATGCCTTAGTCTCTTTATCGCTTGATCCACTTTCTCCTTCTAGCGACCTCCCGACAACCATTTACATTATAACAGATGTCATATGTTCTTTTGCCCACTTAATTCATACTAGAAAGCTGAGTCATTACTCCTGTTCTGGTGACATCCTGACTGAGGGAAGTCACTAACATTAAATAGTTAGTCGCAGAATCGGGACTGTTATCCCTTAACTGTCATTTGATCACGAGACCACGCGACTGAAGAAATACTTAACTTTTTTCCATGGCCCGATCTAGCGATCATGCGACATGAAGTGAATCGCGAAGTCTGATATCATTGTTTTGACTTTTTGACTTGTCTCGTGATCACCCGACTGAGCAGTGGGTCCCATTCTTTATAAAGCTCATAACACAGACATCCCGCGACTACCCAACTAAAAGGATATTGCTAAGTCTTGAAAAGCTGAAGGAATATTCCATTTTGTAACGAGACTACGCGACACAAGACAAAAGTGAAGTCGGGAAAGCATTTAGCATATTCATTCTGGGTAACACGATCAGGCGACCTAACTTAAAACACATGTCTTAAGTGGCTGAAAAAGGTAATGATAAAATATAAGACATGGCCTAGGGTTTTAAATGCATCGTTTTAACTTGGATACATAGGGTTTTTCAGGGTTTATGCAATTTTATCAAAGGTTTAAGTATGAAGACCTGAAAATTTTTAGAGGGCAGGACAAGGAACAAGGCGAAGCAGCAAAAACAGGAAATACAACCAACAAACTTCTCTCATTTATTGATAAAATTCATCTGCATGTTCACTGATCCCTTTATAACCTTTTATATCTCTAATCTCAAAAATACCCCTTGGATGTAATACATAAACATTCTCAAATGGACTCTTATCAATAGTCATGTTTGCACTATCATAATAGGAAAAAATTTCTTGTGGGATGACTTGTTCCCATCCTTGTCCATACTCCATGGTTAAACATCTCAACAAGTTGCCAAGAAACCTATTAATTACCTCTATTTGGCCATTCATTTGGGGATGATATGAAAAACTATGAGCCAAATTAGTAGCCAATATTTTCCAGAGCATTTTTCAAAAGTGTCCCATAAATTTCACATCTCTGTCAGCAACTATGCTCATTGGAAAACCATGTATCCTTAATATCTCCTTGAAGAAAAGGTGGACAATGTGACTAGAATTAGGTGTTGTTTTAAATGGGCTAAAGTGAGTCATCTTACTAAATCTGTCCACTACCACAAATACACTATCCAAACAAGTTGGTATCCTAGGTAGCCCCACTCTGAAATCCATACTTATACACTTCCATGGTATATTTTGGATGAGAAATGGTTGGTAAAGACCTGTATTTGATGATGTCCTCTTTTCCTTTTGACATGCTCCACATTTCTCAACATACCTCCTTATATCCTTCTACATCTTAGGCCACCAATAAAATCTCTCTACTAGGTCTAGGGTCTTGTTTAACCCAAAGTGTCCACTCAAATTTTCATTGTGCTTCTCTTGGCTGAGGTTCTCCCTCATGGAACTCCTTGGAACATATAGTTGTTTTCCTTTAAACATTACACCATTCTGTAAAGTATAGTTAGGATATTCACTATGAAAATGATTTTCAAAATTAGTACACACCTTATAGATCTCTGAGAAATTTGCATCTCCCTCATAAAGATCCTTGAATCCTTCAACCCCTATGCTCTCCAACTATATTTATTTAATAGTAAGAAACCTCCTACTAAGTGCATATGCAACCTTTTTGTTCACTCCTTTTTAGTGCTTAATTG
Organism: Thuja plicata; assembly: GCA_018584345.1. NCBI lineage: Eukaryota > Viridiplantae > Streptophyta > Pinopsida > Cupressales > Cupressaceae > Thuja > Thuja plicata. Next base: position 702,918 of record MU228107.1, read on the forward strand.
TGAAGGTGTATTATTGCAGAAACTGCATCCACTTTATATGCCTGAAACCTAGCTTCTCTTGTGTATTTATGTATCTTAAGGCATAGTTGTTAGTGTATACAACAAATTATTTTGGAAAAAAATAGTGCCTCCACTTCTTAAGAGATTTCACCAATGCATAAAGCTCTAGATCATAGAATAAATACCTTGACTTTACGTCATTCAATCTTTTACTAAAGAAGGCCACTGGTCTTCCTTCTTGGCTTAGGATTGCACCCACTACTACATTGCTAGCATCACATTCTACAATGAATAACTTATCAAAACTTGGAAACACCATTATAGGTTGGGTAGCCACTTCCTTCTTCAATATTTCAAAACCTTCATTGGCTTCCTTGGTACATATGAACTTTGTCTTGAATCCACCCTTTATGGTATCTAGAACAGGTTCACAGATTTCATTGAATCTTCTCACAAACTTCATATAGAATTGGTCTAACCCATGGAATATTTTCACCTCATTCCTTTTCTTAGGAGTAGACCAGCTCAAAATGGCTTCAACTTTTCTGTTATCCATCTTCAAGTCACCCTGGGAGACTACAAATCCTAGGTAGACTAACTCTTCTTTCATGAATTTAGTCATCTCAAGATTTATGGTTAATCTCTCTTCTTGTAGCCTTTTCAACACAAGTTCTATATGATTCATGTGCTCTTCTTTTGTTTTACTAAAGATGAGGATATCATCTAGGTATACTACCAAAAATACCTCTATTTAATCCTTTAAGACTTCATTCATGACCCTCATAAAAGTACTAGGTGCATTTTCAAGCCCAAATGGCATTACTAACCACTCATATAATCCCTCTGTGGTTTTAAAATATAATTGCAACTCATCCCCCTCTTTCATCCTAATCTGATAATATCCACTTTTAAGATCAATCTTTGAGAAGTACTTAGCACCCCCTAATAAATCCATTAAGTCTTCTATTCTAGGAATAGGAAATCTATACCTTATTTTTATCCTATTTATTTCCCTAGAGTTAGCACACATTCTCCACTTACCTCCATTATTAGGAGCCAATACCACTAGAAAAACACATTGACTGATGCTATTTCTTATCAGACCCTAGTCCAAAAGATCTTGCAATCTCTTTGTTCTACTCTAGTGTCATTTTGTAGGTATCTTTGTTTGGCAATGATTCCCCTGGCACAAAATTAATCTAATGACTTATTTCTCTTTTTGGAGATAGTGTAGCTCATGTCCCTTCACATATGATGTCCTTAAACTGATCCAGCAACTGTCTAACTTCTGTAGGCATAGGTGTTTGATTGTGTGTCTCTTCCTCCTTTGGTTTCACCAAGATTGCATAACAAATTCCTCTTCCTCTTTCAAGTATTCTAGGAATTCTTTCCCACTCATGAGAATTGTATTGGAGTCCATATTCTCCACTATATCTTCCTCTACCAAAGACTGTATCTTATAAGTTACTCCATTCTTCGTGAATGAGTACTTATTCTCCTTGCCATGGTGGACTACCTCCATGTCATATTTCCATGGTCTTCCTAGCAACAGATGGCATGAATCCATTGGTAGCACATCACAAAGTATCTTGTCTTGATACTTTCTTATGGTGAAATCAACCAATACTTGTTTATTGACCAATATTTTTTGCCCCTTGTTCAACCAAGTTACTTTGTAAGGACAAACATGAGGTATCTTAGTAAATTTTAACTTGTGCACTACTTCCTCTAAGATCACATTATTAGTAGACCCCAAGTCTATTATGACCCTACACACCTTGCCAAGAATCTTACACTTGACCCTAAAAAGAGCCCTGCTTTGTTTATGTTCATCCCTTGTACATTCTTTGATCAAAATCCTCCTAAGCATGAGGTTCTCTTGTGGGGAGCTCCAACTCCTAGAGATTTATTTATTTTTACAAGACCTTTCTTTGGTCTTCTTAGGGTTCCTATCACCACCCTAACTAGAGGATATCTCCCCGATCCCCTATCTCCCTTGGATCTCTCCAACAACTTCAAACTATCTCTAAGGTCCTCTCCATACTCCTATATATTCATGGACTTGTCTTGGCCTCCTTCTTTCCAAATTATCCTACCTCTATAGTGATAGTATTTCTGACCCTTTCTAATTTTCTTTAAACTTCACTTGATCCAAATTGATGGATCTTTCATCTTGGTTTAAATCAGGTTCTTGATTTCCAAGTTTTAAGGCCTTGTATATTTTTAGGCCTAATTAGCCCTCCTATACACAGTAATCTTGGATTTTCTCCCAAAATTCCTTAACACCCCAATGAAACAATTATGGATTCCTTGTGGGTTTATCCTAGGCTCTAGGATTTTCAAGGTTTTAGTTCCCCACATTCTTCGTACACTGGACTTCTACCAAACCCCTAAAACTAAGGGTTTCTTGGGCATGTATACTGGTTTGGATTCTTTGCCTTCAATAGGTACTCTAGTTACCTCCTCTACTCTTCTCATTGCATCCACATGTATAAGATAGATACCCCTACACCCCTCTATCAAATATTAGCACACACCAATCCATAAGAATATATTATTTCCTCTTGCCTATGCACTATTAAGACTTCCTAGCCAGAATACATAGTACTCAGCTAGGGCCTGATTGTTCTCATGTCTTCCCTACACACAAAAATTCCAAAAACCATACCTACAATATATATAGAAGGATTTACTTAATTCCAAGTGGTGATAGGGTTTTGGACCACAAGAACTTCAAGAAAAGCCATTATTTACATGACTAGTTCAAAACTAGACAGTAACCAGTGAAACTTAAAGAATTTTCAAAATGTTCACCAGAAAGTAAAATTGATCAAATCAATGGGATAAAAAGAAATTAAACAACACAAAACACCCTCTCAATGCATTATTTTACTCCATTCAATCCATTAATGTATTGGATGATGACTCTATTGCAAAATTATAGTGTAATTCACTCCTTCTCAACACACATTCCATACAAAATGACAACTAACTCCTATATTAGGGTTTAATCCAACTTATATATCATATTCCTACATTTTTGGACCCTCTTGTTGGGATTTGGGCACCATTAAAGCCCTTTCCTAATTTTTAGGAAATGTTGTCATGACAACTTTGCAAAGTTGCAAAAGTCACATGACAACTTTTACATCTTTTGCACAAATGACCAATTATCACTTGCAATGACCCAACTTGGTCCTAAACCTTATAACATGACCTTAAAACATTCAAAATCACCAAATCCATGAATTCTACCCCATTTTTGGTGTTTTGGTCAACCTCTGACCTTTTGATTGACTTTGAAGGACATAGACCCCTAGATACTACTTGATCTCATCAAAAACTATACCCTAATCATTCTTGACTCTAGACACATACTAAAATCACTTGGGTCTTTATAAGTTAGTGCTTATTCACTCTGGTGGTTGGCCAAACCAACCTACAAGCCAAAAAAAATCTAAGATATACCAAATACCTTAAGGTGCTCCTGCACCATTCTCCCCCTGCAACAAAAAAATTGGGGAACATGTGGTGTTAGGAACTCCTTAGTGATTCCATGCTTCTAGAAGTCACTTTCACCTATCCAAGTGGCTTTTAGCTTAGTTTTTTATCTTGATTTAATTATATTCTCCATGTGTATCTTATGCATCGTCTTCTTTTTCACTCTTGAATCTAGTATCCTTTCAACTTATGGTTTGATCTGATTACGAGTCGTAAGTTCTTCCACATCCTTGTTCACCTCAGTACTGTATTTTACTTCTTCCATTTCTGGTCCTTTATATTTTATCAATTCTTTCACATTGAAGATAGGATAGATTGACATCTCCTTGGGTAGCTCCACCTTATAAGCATTAGGTCCATACTTGGCTAACACCTTGCATGGCCCAATCCTTTTCATCTACAACTTAATAGGCATGCCCTTTTGTATCCTAGCCTTATTCTAGAAAACCATTACTAGATCACCTACCTTAAATTCTAGATCTCTTTGTCCTTCATCTCTCTTGGTTTTCAACTTATGGTTGGCCTCCATTAGTGTCTTTCTAACTTGGTCATGTACCTCCCTCATTGACTGGGAAAAATCACCAGCATGACCACTGAATCCTTCATATCCTTCCATATCTCTTAACTTAAGAACACCCCTTGGGTGTAACCCATAGACAATCTCAAATGGACTCTTGCCAGTAGTCTGATTTGTGCTATCATTGTAGGTAAATTCTACCTGTGAAATAACTTTCTCCCAACTTTGTCCATATCCTTTTGTCAAACACCTCAACAAGTTACCAAGTACTCGGTTGATCACCTCTGTCCTTCCATCTATTTGAGGATGATATGCTGAAATATGTGACAAGTTGGTTCCTAGCCTTCTCCAAAGTGTCTTCTAGAAATGTCCCAAAAACTTCAAATCTCTATCTATAGCTATGCTTGTTGGCAAGTCATATATTCTCACTAGCTCCTTAAAGAAAAAATGGGCAATGTGCCTAGCATAATGTGTTGTCTAGTATGGGACAAAATGACTCATTTTACTAAATCTATCCACTACCACAAACACACTGTCTAGACCAGTAGGTGTCCTAGGTAGTCCTACAATAAAATCCATACTTATGCACTCCCATGGTCTACATGGGATGGGAAATGGCTGATATAAGCCTACAATTGATGGAATTCCCTTTTCCTTCTGACACACTCCACACTGATCTACATATCTTCTTATGTCTCTCTACACTTTTGGCCACCAATATAATCTTTCCACTAGATCCAAAGTCTTATTTAGTCCAAAGTGTCCACTCAAACTCCCATTATGCTTTTCTTGGATGAGATGCTCCCTCATGGATCCCCTTGGAACACATAATTGTTTCCCCTTGAAGAATAAGCCATTTTGGAGGGTGTAGTCTGCATACTCACTATGAAAGTGATTCTCCAATTCTTTTCACACCTTGTAGATCACTGAGAAGTCTACATATCCTTCATAAAGGTCCTTGAACCCTTCAACCCTTGTACTCTACAAATTTATCTCTTGTATGGTAAGCATACTTCTATTTAGGGCATCTATCACCTTGTTTTTTACCCCCTTCTTATGCTTAATGGTGAAGGTTTATGACTGCAAAAACTCCATCCATTTAATGTGTCTAAAACTAAGTTTGTCTTGAGTGTTGATAGAACTCAATTCTTGGTATTCTATAAAGACAAAATACTCTTTAGGAAATAGATAATCCATCCATTTCTTTAGGGATTTCACAATAGAATATAGCTCCAAGTCATAGGAAGAGTACCTAGACTTTGCCTTATTCAATCTCTCACTAAAAATGGTACTGGCTTGTCTTCTTGGCTTAAGATAGGCCCCACTGCTATGCTTCTTGCATCACACTCTACTATGAATTTTTTTTCAAAACCTGGTAAAGCTAGTATAGGTTGGGTGGCTACTTCTTTCTTCAATCTTTCAAACCCCTCATTCACTTCTTTGGTCCACACAACCTTTGTTTTCAATCCTCCTTTAATTGTATCTAGGACTGGTGCATAGATTTAACTGAATCTCCTAATAAACTTCCTATAGAATTGGGCTAACCCATGGAAGCTCCTAACTTCGGTCCCTATCTTAGGAGTAGGCCAACTAAGAATGGCCTCAACCGTACTCTTATCCATTTCTAATTTACCTTGAGACACTACAAAGCCTAGGTAAACTAACTCTTGTTTCATGAACTCACTCTTTTCTAAATTTATTGTGAGCTTCTCCTTTTGAAGTTTCTTCAATACCAATTCTAAGTGCTTCATGTCCTCCTCTTTTGTTTTACTAGAAATGAGGATGTCATCTAGGTAGACAACTACAAACACACCTATGTAATCCTTCAAGACTTCATTCATCACCCTCATAAAGGTACTAGGTGCATTGGTAAGCCCAAAGGGCATAACTAATCATTCATATAAACCCTCTGTAATTTTAAAAGCTAAATTCCATTCATCCCCTTCTTTCATTATAATTTCATAATAACCACTTTTAAAATCAATTTTAGAGAAGTACTTGGAAACCCCAAACAATCCATTATATCTTTTATTCTAGGAATAGGAAATCAATATATCTAGTAGTAATCCTATTAATTTCCCTAGAATCAGTACACATTATCCACTTACCTCCCTTCTTAGGAGCTAACACCACAACACATGGGCTTATTCTCTTTCTATTCAACCCTTGGTCCAAAATTTCTTGTACTTGTCTAGCTATCTCCTTGTTTTTCTCAGGTGTCATTTTGTATGAAGCCTTGTTTTGAAATGATGCTCCTGGCACAAAGTCAATGTGATGACTTATCTCCCTCTTTGGTGGTAGTGTAGCTTTTTTACCCTCACATATTATGTCCTTAAACCTATCCAAAAGTTGTCTCACTTCTTCTAGCATAGGTGATTGTTTATGTGTTTCCTCCTCCCTTGGCTTTAATATGATGGTATAACCAACTTCTTCTTCATCTTTCATGTCCTTTAATAATTCATTCCCACTCATCAATAGTGTATTGGATTCTATCTTCTACACTATGTCTTCCTCTATGAAAGATTGGATTTTGAAAGTTACTCCATTCTTCTTGAATGAGTACTTGTTCTCCTTCCTATGATGGACTGCTTTGATGTCATGCTACAATGGTCTACCAAGAAAAAGATGTCATGCACCCATTAGAAAAATATCACAAAGTATCTTATCTTGATACTTTCCAATTATGAAATCTACCCACACTTTCTCATTTACCAAGATATTTTTTCCCTTGTTCAACCAAGTAACCTTATAGGGACACACATGTGGAATCTTGGTGAGATTCAAATTTTCTACTACCTCCTCAGATATGGCATTATCTGTGGACCCTAAATCAATAATGACATTGCACACTTTCCCCAATATCTTGCACTTGACTCTAAAAAGATCCCTTCTCTACTTATGTTCATATTTAGTAGGTGTATTGATCAAGATCCTTCTCAACATGATATTCTCTCCCTTCTCTGAATCTGGACTCACCTCTGATTGTTTAGTACAATCCTCTTCTTGGACATAGACAATCTTCTTCTCTCCTTATGAAGTTGTTGGCTTGTCGGGACATCTATAAGAAGGGTGACCTAATTGGCCACATTAGTAACACTTCATGGTAGCAAAGTGTGAGCTTCTTCCAAACCTACCTGATCTTCCTCTTCCACCATTGTGAAATCCTCTTCCTCTATTATATCCACCCTTGTGGTTGGACTCATGGTTTTGTTCAGAACCCCTAGAGTCTCCTTGGCTTTTATTTTCATTGCCCCTTCCACTAGTGTCATGCCCCAAAATATGGGCATTAATACCTTAATCTAATGAACATAAATTTCTCTTTTAATCATGTTAAGTTAACTATAGAAGATGAGATAGGTTCTACACCTATGCAAATATTACAAAGTATAATAATTGAAAGTTTAAGCAACAATAATAATTAATGCCATACCCTTAAGATTTTCCAATCACTCTACTAGAACCATCAACAAGAATATTTCTAAAATAGCTAATACTGCATCTAATTATAGAAGCATAAATATCAAGTTTTGTTTTATTTGGAATGTTAAGTAAGAATATAATTTCTATCTACTATACCTTAATAAAACACCTACGAAACTATTTGGAGAAAGATGTTAATACAATAATTTTAAATAAATTCCCTTCTCATTGATACAA
>MU228107.1:717956-735212 GCA_018584345.1 Thuja plicata
TAACTACCAAGTATTTTTATTATTACTGATACTATAAATTATTTGAATGTAATATAAATAATTTAATTTAATATTTAATTATATTAAGATAAAGCCTATTTAGTATACCTATTATTTATTTCTTTCTTATTACAATCTAATGACCCGTGTGTGTGTGTGTGTGTGTGTGTGTGCGTGTGTTATTAGATATTTTGAATACAAATATAAGTGACGTTCGTCAATTTAAAATTTTATAAATCACATAGGTGTTTGTAGCCATTATGTATTTGACTCAAATATATTAGTCCTTTCTTCTTAAAAGTTGATCTAATATGAATTTTTTAGACATATTTTATAATAGTAAAATAAAAATTTAATGTTGTTTTGGTATACTAAAGATGAAAATTTTTCTTTGATTTTTCAAAATGGTTTCTTTGACATATGTAAAAGGATTAAATTTCTAAGGCTATTTCTAGGCCTAAGATTTTCTACAAGCTTGTCAAAGAGCACTATATTTCTTAGTTTGATATATTCTTAATCAATCAGTGGTGTAGGAGCACACTTATCTCAAACCCTTAGCTCTTTATTTCAGGCATGTACTGACTCTAGCCCAATAAGGAGAGTTTGTGTGGACCTTAAAAGGTCATTTGTTTTTTTCCCTAAGAAGGATATGACTAGGTCAATCCATGTCTAGATAGGTTGCTTGGTTGGTTTCTTTTAGTTGTGTGTGTGTGAGGTGGATTCTAAGCCTCTTGAAATCTAACCGAGGCATTATGAACTTTTGATAAGCTACTTGGTATGACTAGCGCTCGGTATCACTAGCACTCAGTTAACACTGTCAGTTAACACTGTCAGTTAACACTGGCATTGATTTAGACTAGTGATCAATTTTGGATTACTATTTCTCGGTAAATTCAATTGTAATGGCCTATGAAAAGAGGATCTTGTCTTTTATGGATAGTATGGGTAGTTGTAATGGTTCCTAAAGAGATGCTTATGATATGTGGGTAGTTAGGGTTGTTTCCAATGAGAGGATGGTTAATAATGGCATCCCAAGAATTCATTTAAAGAGAAGAGAGGTTGCAAAAGAGGAGGAGCTATAGAAAAAGTAGAGAGTTGTAGATTATTGTATTGTTTCATTTCATTTCCAGTGGTGAGAAGTTGCAGACTGTGTGTTTAGTGAATATCAAGATTTTTTCTTCATTCTGCATGCAAGTAGATTAGTTTACTTTATTTATTTTTTTCAAGTTGTTAGTTCTTCACCCATTCTGGATTGTAAACAGTAATGGCCCCTCGAGATTCCTGAAATCCATGGTGAGAATCATGTGTTGGAATGGAACTCGAGAGGAGCCCTTGTACGTAATTTCCTTTTTTTCTATAGGAGAAGCAACAATGAGTCTGGAGATCTTACCCTAGGAGAGCTCAACAATAGTCTGGCTAGGGAAGAGAATGAATGAAATGTTTTGAAAATATTGATTGAGTGAATAGAATGAGTCTATTTGTGTAGTTTCAGTGAGGAAGATGAATAATATGTCGATGGGGACTGATTCTTGAAGGGGAGGTAAAGATGATAGTGACTTACCTAAATTTAGGGTTGTGAATACCCTAAGAGATCTAGGAGAAATATGTCACAACAGAGATAAGCTGACTTTTTAGTAGCAACAAAACTCTAGTACCACATCAGATTGGTATAAGAACCTAAATTTATTGGGCTTGTGGTAGATGTTTCGGCCAACAATATCAGTAGGTGAAAACAAGATGGTCACCAATGCAGAGCTTGCAAAGGAAGTAGATGAGAAGAAGAGGGTAATTGAAGATGAAAGGGAAAGGAGTAGACTCCTTGAAGAAGCCATGGATGAGATGAAGGTAAAACTTCAAGAAGTTATAGATGAAACCAAAAGCAGAAATGGAGATGAAGTCAACAGTAACAAAGGGAAGCAGAAAGTTGATGAAGAAGACTTGATACCTGAACCAAACTCTCCAATGAGTGAGGAGCCATTTCTAAAAGCTCTTAGAGCACTAGGAGGAAAACATCTTGAAGTAATTCCATTCTTTAATGGAAAAATGGACAGTGAGCTAGTTGTGGAATGGATAGAAGGTGTTAGCTCTTTTTCTTGCAATAAAATGCTATAAATGATAGTATATTTATATATTTGAATGCAAACTCCTTTTTATGCAAGAGAAAGGCTAATTGATGGGGTATTTCATAACATTGGGGATACCTATTATCACCTCCTTTTTTGAACTCCACAGACCCAGGCAAGTTTTACCTATAGTAGATTACTGATTCTTCGGTCAATGTATTTAGTGGAATAGTTCATTCACTAGTTTGTTACTTATGACCTCACTATAAAAACTTTTAAGATACCTTGGAGATTGCAATGATTAATTTAAAATAGAGTACTATAAGTTAGGCTATGGTCTTCATAACATGAACCAATGAGATATGGATTTTCATCCTTCTTCCTTTTGATTTTAGGAGAAGCAACCTAATGATCCTCTCTTCAAGGAATCAACAAACTAAACTGTATCCTAAGAATACAATCACTTGAATGGAGTTATCTATTTTTTAGTGTATATGATTAAGTAATTTGAAAATATTGGATTGTAAATCAATTACTTAACAAACACAAAACCAGTGCCTAATCTCTGGGCTATGAGTCAATATCTTGTATAAATCCATAGTAAAGTAATCAATAAATCACTTGCAAGAAAGATAGAATACCTTATAAAATATCCTCTCCCTACAACTTTATCATCCAATCCTTAAACTAATGATATGTTCCCTAGGTTACTTGAAACATTTTAATCCTTCCTTGAAGGAACTTACAAGTAACTGCACAATCACCTTATGATCAGTATGGTTAAATTCCTTATAGATAAACACACAAGAACAATAACAGAAATGTAAAGAGACAATTTAGATGTAGAAAAGAGATTGCAAAATATTGTATTGATGTCTCAAAGCTTCAAATACATATAGATAGACAAATAGTACAAAGGTTCAGACACAATTTTCAGTCTACCATGTAATTCTATTAAAATTTCCAAATCTCTCTTTTCTTCTACTGATTACAATTTTGTTGCCGATATTGAAACAAATCTCCTCCAAACCCTCACAATTCACTAAATTCTCTATAACCACTGAACTCTTCAAAATTTTGAAATTCTGAACACTACACAATTTTTGCCAATTATATAACTTTATCAATTCTGCATCAGGAGGAGACTTCAACTGCACATTTTACTGTTTGAAAACTCAAATCTTCTGAGAAAATGTTAATCACAAAGAAAAATTAAGCTTTTAGATTTCAATCACTGGTGAAATAAAATGATAGCAAATATGCTTATTTATAACTGACACATCAATGCAAACATCCCTTCATTCAATCATTTCTGCAATTAGTTTTGCATACTGTGAAATGTATTCAATTTCTTAGTTGTAGCTCTTGATAGTGATAGGAAATCAAAGTTGAATGAGTATTTTTCTCAAAAAAACCCTTATTATATTTGACTGAGATCAAATCTAATTTATCAGTATTGATTACAACTCAGCTACTTTTTCCACCATGGCTACGCTCTTTATTTCCTCATTGGTTAGCTTTTGTGCATTATGGTGGCTATGAACTGTCATCCTTTTAACTAAGGTTTCATTTCCAGTGACCTAGCGACTTTTGATCACCTAATCGCTGAATAAATTGACCTACTATGGTTATCTCAAGAGATTAGGCAACTAAAATCCTTTTGAAACTCACCTTAACCGCTTTGGTTAACATCTAGAGACTCCACGACTACATGTTTATCTCTTGATCGCTAGATCATTTTAATCTTTTATCTTTTATCAAGCAAATTCCCAACCGCCATTGACCTTCCTTTTATCATCACCTAACGGTCTTTGCTAACTCTCTTAATCTTTTTAATAAACCCTAATATATCATGAGACTTAGCGACTATGCATCTTTTAAACCATGAATTTATTTTGGACATCTATCTTAATATTCCGTATGTCTCATGATCACTTGATAACTTTTAACTTGTCCAGTTTTTCTAGCGACTTAGAGACTACCTTATATTTTATTTTGATCCTATGGTTGTCTCCAAATCTCTTGATCTTTTCCTTAACTCACTTTGAATCCTGAGACTTAGTGACTGCATTAAATTTTGAACTCATCACTAACTCTTATTTTATCTAGATATTTTACGACCAAAGGAACTCAAAGTCAGTTGATTTATTTCAAACTGTAGGGTTTAGCATGAGATCATTCGACTACCATTAGATTAAAACCTTGATAAGAGGCAGTCATTTAATTGCTATATTTTTTGACTTAACTCATTTTCTTCATGAGATAAAGAGACTAAAGAGAAACATAACCTTTAACTTAATATTAAACCATGCATCACATCTGGAGATAATACGATTGAGAAATATGAAAGTCACTGCAGAAAAAATTTAACTCGTGATTAAACTGGAGATAACCTGACTAACCTTTAGATTTGTTTCCATCAGACTGTTATCTCTTAATCTCTTGATCGTTGAAATAATATTCTTTTCCTAAAGAGATAACCCAACCAAAGGGAAGTTTCTTAGTCTCATGAAGATAAAGTATATTCCATTTTCATAAAGAGACTTAGCGACTGTAAGGAAATAACATATGAGATAAAAGACTTTTAACTCATGAAAAAGATAACTTCAAAACATAAGCCATTTCAAATAAATAGGGTTTAAACCAATTTGAAATAGAATGAAACCTAGGACTTAGGGTTTTTTTATTACTGCTCTAAATTTTAACATAAGACCATCAATTTTCACAGGGGTTTTTCCATTTTGGACACACTTTTAAGATTTTGAACAAGGATAAGACTGAGGATAGTAAAATTTTTAAGGCAAACCTTATAATAGGAAATCCAACCAACACTGGCTCTATCTGAGGATGGCTAAACACAGTTTATGGAAAAGAATCTTAGAATCTTTGGTTGGAGACCTTTTCAAAAAAATGAAGGCAATGCTGACTAACCTACTGCTGAAGGGAAACACACAACTGAAAGGAACTATATACAATATAATACATACTTACTTCTGCATAAGACTTTTTTTTAATTGAAAAGGGGCTTTAGAAATTTCCCATGCACTGGTAACTCAAAATCTTCTCCATCCATGTTCTTCAGTAAATAGGAATCTTTTCCAAAGCTTTGTGAAATAATAAATGGCCCAAGCCATAAAGACTCAAAATTTTTATGCTTTCCTTTATCTTCTCATCTCACATTCCACTGAAGAAATAGGTCATCTAGTTGGAATTTTCTATCAGTAGCCCTTCTGTAAAATAGATATTTCATCTTCTGTTGTAATTTGATGTTTTCCTTCCGGCTATCTCTTCTTGTTTCATCCAACTCTACCAGTTGAATCATTCTATTCTGCATGCTATCAGAAACATCTAACTGTTCTTCTTGCATAAATTGATATGCTGGAAATAGATTGTTTATAGGCATTTTTTACTGTAGACCATATACCAATTATAATGGTGACTTACCAATGACCTTCTTAACTATTATTCTATCATCCCAGAGTGCTAACCTTAGTTTGTTATGTCATTCTCTCTTATTCTTTTCAAGAGTCCTTTTCAATATCTTCAATATACTTTTATTAATGGATTTAGCCTATCCATTTTCCTATGGGTGATATGGGGATGAATAGGACATTATGATCCCATATTTATTATAGAACTCTTTCATCTCATCTTATCTAAAGAACATGGCATTATCCATTATTAACTTTGAAGGTACACCAAATCTAGTCAGAATATTCTCCATTAAAATTTCAGTAACTACTTTACTTGTTGCCTTTTTTGTAGGAATGGATTCAATCCACTTTGTAAAGTAATTAGTGGCTACTAGTATCCAACTGTGTCCTCCACTAGATTTTTTTGCAAAATCACCAATAAAATGAATTCCCCACGTAGAGAAAAGAGCTTTAGCATTTACTAGGTTTAACAATAGGGCTCCTGAAAATTTGAGCTTATTTGAGATTGTTTGACATGGCTCACATTTTCTGACATATGCATATGTATCTTTAAATAAATAAGGCCAATAGTATCCAACCCTTAAAATCTTGTGGGCAGTGGTCATGGCAGAAAAGTGACCTCCACACTCCCCTACATGCATCTCACCTAAAACTTTCTCAGATTGGCTCTGATCCAAACATAACAATAATAAACCATTTCTATCTTTCTAGTACAAATCTCCTTTTACTAAGGTGTATTTTTGAGCCTGCAATCTGAGATTTCTCTTTTGGTTGTGAGTCATAATATCAGGACACTTGGCATTCTTTAAAAAGTACACAATATCAGCATAAAATGGTTGTCTTTCTATACTTGTCACTGTCTGATCATGTGTCTCTATATCATTCACTTGTACGAAATCCAAGTTATCCTTTGTCATGAGTTTGGCCAAACCCTGACTTCTTATCAACTTTGGAATGTGGATTTCAAGATTGAACTCGTTAATTCTATTGATCCACTTACACCTCTTACCAGTCACTTCAGACTGAGTAAGAATATCTTTGAATGCTAAGTGAGGGACGTATGCTTGCACCTTAACAAAGACCAAATATGGTCTAATATTTTTCTACTTTCACTAAAGCATATTCCTGCTTCTCCATCATTTCATAATTTATCTCTGTAGCCTGGAGAGATTTACTATAAAAATCTATTGGATGCTCAAATCCTTCTTCATCTTTTTTTAGTAAAACAACAACAATTGTATGATAAGATGCAAATGAAAATAGAGAAAAGGGCTTACTATAATTAGGTGATTTTAGAACAGGAGCCTATTGCACTGCCTTCTTTATTTTCTCAAATGCCATTTGAGCTTCTTCATTCCAATTAAATTTTGCATCCTTTTTCAACAACTTTATGATGGGTTTGACAATTTCTGCAAAGTTTTCTATAAATCTTCTGATGAAATTAATCTTTCCTAAGAAAGATTGAACTCCCTTTAAGTTTTTTGGAGCAATGACCTTTTGGATTGCTTCTATTCTTTCTGGGTTTTTTCTTACTCCATCTTTAGACACCATGTGTCCTAGCAACTTTCCCTCTTGTACTACAAAGTGACATTTTTTTAGGATTTAATGAAACACCATATTCTAAAGCTTTATTGAAAATTTTACCCAGGTGTTCACAATAATCTTCAACTTTCTTAGAGTATGCAATTAGATCATCTTGATAAATGACCATGAACAAGTCAATAAATTATTTAAAAGAAACATCCATGGCCCTTTGAAAATTTTCTCCTGCATTTATCAATCCAAATGGCATTCTGATATAGACATAAGTTCCCCAAGGAGTGGTAAATGGAGTCTTGTACTGCTCTGATTCCTTTACTAAAAATTGGTTGTCACCTGAAATAACCATCCATCATTGATAGCATCTCACAACCAATCACTTTATGTAACATTGCCTCCATGTTGGGTAAAGAATAGTTATCTTTTAGCAAGGCAATATTTCAATTTCTGAAATCCACACATAATCTGATGTCACCATTCTTTTTTACTGGTACCAAGTTTGAAACCCATATTGAGTTTCTAATAGGCTGGATAATCCCATCATCTTTTAATTTCATCAACTCTTATTGCATCTTGGGAGCCAGTAAAGGATTGATAGGCCTCTATTTTTGCCTAAATGGTTTCACCTCTACTTTTAGTGGGATCTCATGTTGGAAAAGGTCTTCCCTATAATCTTTTAAATCCTCATATGACCATGCAAAAACATTCTTATACTTTCTCAATAGTTAAATCAAATTTGTCCTTATATGGGAATCTAAGCCTTTTCCAATGTAAACAACTTGAGGATTTGTTTCTAATCCTAAATTAATTTCCTCCAAGTCCTCAACCTTAGCATTGCTTATCTTTGTTCAGTGATCATTTTGACTTCTGAATAATGCTTCAAGTTCAACCAGACCCTTAGGAATCTGATTGGAACTCAATTGGGCAACCTCATTTCCTAAGACATAATCTTTACCATTATTGTTCTCAAGTAAAGTATTGCAATCTATGCACTGATTCTCATAATGGGCCAGACACTGAATGAATCTCAAAATATCTTGGTCATCCTGAAAAACTATCTAGTTGTATATATTATCTAGAATAACTGGTCTTGTCTTTACTTCAAGTATCGATACCCCACGTAAAGTCTGATCATCAGTTTTCAAAGAAACATTTGCTAAATAATTTTCAATTATATTCTTAGGCCTTTCTATCCAACTTATATCAAAGGCATTAAACATTTCAATCTGATCCCAAACATGATATTTATAAATCTTTAATCTATCATTTTTTACTGCATATTCAAATCTTATTTGGGCTACCACTAATTCAAAATCACCATAAACTTTTAAACATTTTATTCCATGTTTAATGGCAATTTCTATCCCTAAAGATAATGCCTCATAATCTCCTGTATTATTTGTACATTGAAAGGCTAGAAAAAAATAATATTTGAAAGTTGTACTTGATGGAGATACCAGTAATACACCAGCTGTTGATCTTTCTCTTGAGAAAGCTCCATCAAAATACATTTTCCACAATCCATCATTTCGTACAGTCAATTCTTTAACTAGAGGATCTATTTCTTCACACTGATGATGATCACTCCTCTGTACTATGAATTTATCCATATCCACATCAACACAGTAATTAATGTTAGTGTCTTCATACCACTCAATCATGTGAGGATTCGTACCTTCTCTTGACACTCTAACATTATTTCCATTAATGTTAAAAGTATCATATGATAAATCACTTTGTATGCTACCTCCCATTGAAGCACTCCACTTTCTATATAGTAACATCCCATAATGTGGTGGTATTTCAATAACAAGAACATTCATAGTTAAAACCACATGAGGACATACTACTAATTTGTAAGGCATGGCTTCAATAGTACCAATAATAGGGACTTCCCTAGAATCCATTTCTTGACATCTCCCATGGGGAGTGTCCACTTGTAATCCCATAGAATTCATAATTTCTACTGGCATGATAGTGTTCGATGCTCCTGAGTCAATAATACAATTTTTAAGCATCCTTCCATTAATTACCAGTGTTAGAAAAAATGGGTCTACAACCTTAGGAGAAGTAGTTATGTTTAAAAAAATCTGAAAAATCTTAGAAATCATTACTTCAGCTTCCTTCCCTTTGTTACTTGGTCTCTTATCAACATTTTATGGACTTTGAACTTTCACCGTAGGCACACTGTTTAACAGTGACATAACCTTTTCTTTATGTTCCTTGATTCTCATCATCTCTAAAAATGGAACTTTTACAGTCATTTGAGACAAATAGTGGGTCATGTCTATTGGAGTATATTTTATATCTGAGGACTTTGGTTTGTCAACAATAATATTATTTTCCTCAATCTGTATGTTCAGAGTTGGTTCTTCTTTCTTAGATTTTTTTATTTTCTATCTTAAGAGAAGCAGTACTTGTTTCTTGTACCTTTTTGTCTCCTTGTACAACAATAGTCTCTATGGCTTTAGTTATAATCTTGACCTTAGGTTTGTTTTCACTTTCCCCAGGTCCATCTTTCTTTTGTACATATTTGGTGTCTATTTTATTTTCTTTTATAAATACACAAGATGGTTGACTACCAGTGCCCTCAATTGTTCTATTCCTTAATTTATAGTTGCTTCTAGCTTTGTTCACCAGATCTGTAGTAATTCTTGGTTTTTCTTCATCTGAAGATTTTCTAACCAATGGAAGGTCTTGATTTTTTTGTGCATAACATCTTATATGGTCATCTGTTTCTTCTATTTCACTGTCTGATAAAATTTGTTGATGATGAATCTTTACATTTTCTTGTGAACCATATGAATCATGATTTTCAATTTCATTATCTGAGTCTACATCATGATATTAATAGGCATTTGTCATATTATAATCACATTGTTCACTTTCATCATTCCCTTGCTCTTCATTTTATTTCAGATCTAAGGAAACAATGCAAAAATATAGATTATGTGGGGCTTCACAAGCCTCACACCAGAAATCATCATTGCACAAATGGGTAACATTTTTATGCAAAGGGTTTGGAGTTTTGTTCTCAGGATTTCCTTTTCTAGGTGGAGAAATAGGCTTCCCATCCTTAAACTGAGTTCCATAAGGATGATTTTGCATTCTGCTCTAAGGATTATAAGTGTTATTGTAGGAAGGCCTATTATTTTGAGGAGCCATGTACTCTTTATACTCTGGTTCCTTTATGTTACTCCTACTAAACCTTGAATCATCTCTACTATTCAGTTTACCAGACACCCTTCTGTTCATCTCAATATTTACTGCTATCTTGTAAGCATTAGTGAGGGTTCTTGGATTTTTATCCCTAAGAGCATAACCCATTTTATAATCAAAAGAATTTAAATAGGTTGCTAGACATACCTCTTCATCCAACCTTATTTTCTGAAACAATTTATGCATTGCTCTTTGGAATCTAGTATTGAACTCGGTGGCCTCTTCATTATAGTTCTTTTTGATGTTATTGAACTCATTCAGTAAGAACCCCTTATTTGTCTTATCACCATATTGATCTTTAAATAACTCAATTAATTCATCCATGGAAGCAATAGAGCCATTACAAAGACTTCTAAACCATTCTCTAGCATCCTCTACTAGAGACTGAACAAAAAGCTTCATCAACACATCTTCATGAGTAATATTCAAATAATCAACAAAATCAATGAATTTTCTTAAGTGTGTTTCACAAGAGATGACATTATTACCTGCAAATTTTGGGAGATTTTCTCCTACATCACCCACATCTTTTGAAAATGCATTTGGGTATATAGGAATTCCAATAAAATTAAATTACTTGTACCTTTCAGGTTTCAATGGTTTCGTTTGAAAATTATCAGTCTCTTTGAAAGTAGTAGCTTTTGTTTTGGAAGATGTTGTATTCTCAGTTCCAGCATAAGAATATTTGGAAGACTGAAAAAAAAACTATTTTCTTTTTCATTTCTATTCTTCCAACTTCCATCTCAGATTTTTCTAGCATCTTTTCCATGGTTTCCTTTTCTATTCTCAGTCTTTCAAGATCAATATCCAATTTGGACATTTTCTCTGTTAAGGCCTTCTGAACTTTAGGCTCTTCAATTTTTCTTTCATTGATCTTTTGTTTACCTATGCCCTTAACATTTCATGAACTAGAATCTCTATGAGTGTTGGGTATTTCTTGGTCTTTTTGAGACCTCTAAGTATTCCTTATAGTTTTATGTCTCGGGGATGTTCTTCTACTTCTGTGAACATCCTTATGTTCACATTTTTTCTTTCTAAGTTCTTTTTCCCTCTTCATCTGCCGAGTAAGGGAAAGATGTTTCATGATGAGTCTTTCCTCCTCAGCAAGCTTATGAGAAGGAACCTCAGAATCTAAACTTATGGTGTCTACTCCTTTTTCACTAGAAGTGAAAGTAGCTGCAAATGTTTCTAATACTATTTCTAAAGTTTCTTCATATTTTGAAGTATTTCCTTCGTAATTAAACTGATTACTACCCTCCTCTCTCCTAGTAGAGCTATCTTGGCTTCTTGGAGAAAATTGATCTATACTGACTTGGTTTCTTTTCTTCCTCCAAGACATCTCCATCCTTGAAGTTGATGGGATTCCACCTTCTAATGCAATTTCAGGATTCCCCTTGGTCTTTGACCTAGTATTCATTTTGAAAGATGTTTACTTAACTTGTACTGATCTTAGAGATTTAAATTTAGAGTCACCACCCAACAGTTATTTGGGATAAATGAATACTTATCAAAATGAACTTGGCAACTAAAACTATAAATATACTATCTTTGAAAACCTTAGCGATTCTGAATACTTTTATCAAGACTTTACAATCTCTAGTTCCCAACTAAGTCGCCAATTTGTTAGCTCTTTTTCAATTAGAAAAATCCTAAAAATGACAGTATATTTATATATTTGAATGCAAACTCCTTTTTATTCAAGAGAAAGGCTAACTAATGAGGTATTTGATAACACTGGGGATACCTATTATCACTGACTTCTTTTTTGATCTCCACAGACTCAGGCAGGTTTTACCTATAGTAGATTACTGATTCTTGGATCAATGTATTTAGTGGATTAGTTCATTGACTGGTTTGTTACTTATGACCTCACTATAAAAACTTATAAGATACCTTGGAGATTGCAATGATTAATTGAAAACAAAGTACTATAAGCTAGGCTATGGTCTTGATAACATGAACCAATGAGATATGGATTTTCATCCTTCTTCCTTTTGATTTTAGGAGGGGCAACCTAATGATCCTCTCTTCAAGGAATAAAAAAACTAAAGTGTATCCTAAGAATACAATCACTTGAATGGAATTACCTATTTTGTAGTGTATATGATTAATTAATTTGAAAATATTGGATTGTAAATCAATTACTTAACAAAAATAAAACCAGTGCCTAATGCATGGGATATGAGTCAATATCTTGTATAAATCCACAGTAAGGTAATCAATAAAACACTTGCAAAAAAGATAGAATACCTTATAAACTATCCTCCCCCTAAAAATTTATCATCCAATCCTTAAACTAATGCTATTTCCCCTGGGTTACTTGAAACATTTTAATCCTTCCTTGAAGGAACTTACAAGTAACTGCACAATCACCTTATGATCAGTATGCTTAAATTCCTTACAGATAAACACACAAGAACAATAACAGAAATGTAAAAGACAATTCAGATGGAGAAAAGATATTGCAAAATATTTTATTGATGTCTCAAAGATTCAAATACATATAGATAGACAAATAGTACAAAGGTTCAGACACAATTTTAGTCTGCCTTGAAATTCTATTAAAATTTCCAACTCTCTCTGTTCTTGTACTGATTACAATTCTCGTACTAATATTGAAACAAATCTCCTCTAGACCCTCACAATTCACTGAATTCTCTATAACCACTGAACTCTTCATAATTTTGAAATTCTTAACACTACACAATTTTTCCAATTATATCACTTTATCAATTCTGCATCAGGAGGAAACTTCACCTGCACACTTCACTGTTTGAAAACTCAAATCTTCTCAGAAAATGTTAATCATGAAGAAAACTTAAGCTCTGATATTAAAATCACTGGTGAAGTAAAATGACAACAACTATGCTTATTTATAACTGAAAGATCAATACAAACATCCCTTCATTCAATCATTTCTGCAATTAGTTTTGCATAATGTGAAATGTATTCAATTTCTTAGCCATAGCTCTTGACAGTGATAGGAAATCAAATTTGAATGAGTACTTTTCTCAGAAAAACCCTTATTCTATTTGACTAAGATCAAATTTGATTTATCAGTATTGATTACAACTCAGATACCTTTTCCACTATGGCTACGCTCTTCATTTCCTTATTTGTTAGCTTTCGTGCATTACGACAGCTATGAATAGTCATCCTTTTAACTAAGGTTTCATTTCTAGCGACCTAGTGACTGTTGATCTCCTTATCTCTGAATAAATTGACCAACTATGGTTATCTCAAGAGATCAGGCAACTAAAAGCCTTTTGAAACTCACCTTAACCACTTTGGTTAACATCTAGAGACTCCACGACTTCATGTTTATCTCCTGATCGCTAGATCATTTTAATCTTTTATCTTTTATCGAGCGACTTCCTGACTGCCATTGATCTTCCTTTTATCAGCATCTAAAATTCTTTTCCAAGTCTCTTAATCTTTTAAATAAACCCTAATATATCATAAGACATAGAGACTATGCATCTTTTTAACCATTGATTTCTTTTGGACACCTGTCTTAATATTCCTTATGTCTCATGATCGCTTGATAACTTTTAACTTGTCCAGTTTTTCTAGCGACATAGAGACTACCATAGAGTTTCTTTTGATCCTGTAGTTGTCTCCAAATCTCTTGATCTTTTCCTTAACTCACTTTGAATCTAGAGAATTGGCACCTGCATTACCTTTTGAACTCATCACTAACTCTTATTTGATCTAGAGATTTCATGACCAAAGGAACTCAAAGTTGTTTGATTTATTTCAAACTCTAGGGTTTATCATGAGATCTTCTGACTTCTTTTAGATTAAAACCTTGATAAGAGGTAGTCATTTAATCACTAGATTATTTGTCTTAACTCATTTTCTTCAAGAGATAAAGAGACTAAAGGGAAACTTATCCTTTAACTTAATATTAAACCGTGCATCACATCTGGAGATAATGCGAATGAGCAATCTGAAAGTCACTGTATAAAAAAGTTAACTCATGATTAAATTGGAGATAACCCAACTAACCTTTAGATCTGTTTCCATTGGATGATTATCTCTTAATCTCCTAATCTTTGAAAGAATATTCTTTTCCTTAAGAGATAACCTGACCAAAGGGAAGTCGCTTAGTCTCATGAAGATAAAGTATATTCCATTTTCATAATGAGACTTAGCGATTATAAGGAAATAACATATGAGATAAAAGACTTTTAAGTCATGAAAAAGGTAACTTCAGAATATAAGCCATTTTAAAGAGCTAGGGTTTAAACCAATTTCCAATAGAATGAAACCTAGGACTTAGGGTTTTTTTATTACTTTTCTAAATTTTAACATAAGACCATCAATTTTCACAGGGGTTTTACCATTTTGGACACGATTTTTAGATTTTGAACAAGGATAAGACTGAGGACAACAAAATTTTTAAGGCAAACCTCAAAATAGGAAATACAACCAACATAAGGTATTGAGAATCATTTTGAATGTTAGGTCATAACTGAAGCACAAAAGGTAAAAATTTTAAAGTCAAGGTTAAGAGGTTCAACCTTAACATAGTGGAAATACCTCTAAGAAGAGAGGGAGAAGATGGGTAAGCATCTAATTTCAAGTTAAAGGAGCAATACCTACCTCAGGATTATGAAATCCAGTTACACAAGAAGAGACATAGTTTGAAACAAAAAGATTTGGATGTGGCTACATATACTGAAGAATTCTAGAAGTTGTGCTTGAGGTCAAGA
This sequence comes from Thuja plicata, assembly GCA_018584345.1. Taxonomy (NCBI): domain Eukaryota; kingdom Viridiplantae; phylum Streptophyta; class Pinopsida; order Cupressales; family Cupressaceae; genus Thuja; species Thuja plicata. The sequence continues at coordinate 732,927 of MU228107.1, forward strand.
TTCCAAGAGGATGAGATTATCAAGGTGGATAGGTATCTTGGAGGCCTAAAATGGAATATCTAAGATGAAATCAGTTTGTGGATTCCCACAACCATCCATAAGTGTTTCCAACTTGCATTGAAGGTGGAAGAGAAGAACAAAAAGAAATCAGAATCAAACTTCAAAGGAAGAGGTAGAGGTAGAGAAGGAAGAGGACAAGGAGGCTATGGTGGAAGAGGATCAGATTCAAGGAAGAAAAGTGAGAACAAGCTAACTAAAAATTTGGAAGGAAACTCAAATAGAGGAGGTTTCAACAGAGGTAAAGGCTCTAACACTAGTTCAAGGGTAAGGAACAACAATAATCAAGGAAGAGAAGCATCCTAATTTGCCACCATGAAATGCTACCACTGCAATCAGATAGGGCATCCTACATATAGCTATCCTGAAAAAGGTTCTACTTCTCAAGGAGGTGGAAAGAGAGTTAACTATGTCCAAGAAGAGTCAATTTGTAGCAGCAAGCCATCTGAGGTACCATTATAATCAGAGGAAGGTGAGAACCTCATGGTAAAGAGGACCTTAATCAGAGATCCAAGAAAAGAACCAAGCCAAAGGAGAGCACTCTTTAGAGTGTAGTGCAAGATCACAGGGATGGTGTGTAGAGTCATTATTGATTTAGGCTCAAATGATAATATCATCAGTGAAGGGGCAGCCATCAAGCTAAATTTGAAAAGGATTCCACATGACAATCCATACAAGGTTACATGGCTCAACAAAGGACATCATGTATTTGTAGGAGAACAAGCATGGGTAGAGTTCACCATTGGCAAGTATAAAGACAAAGTTCTATGTGAAATTCTTCCCATGGATGGATGCCACCCTCTACTTTGAAGGCCGTGGAAATTTGATAGGCAAGCCATGCATGATGGACCCAAGAATGCCTACTCATTCAAGAAAGATGGGGTGAATGTCAAAATTTAGTCCCTGATAGAAGAAGGAGAGATGAAAAAATCAAGTCCAAGTGTGCTAATGGTTGATGAGAAGTTCTTCAAGACTCTAGGACAAGGAGAAGGAGTTTGATTTTATTTAGTATTGAAGCCAAAAGGTGAAGCTGCTGTCAAGAAATCAGAGATACAAAATGAGGTAAAAGAAATAATTGAAGAGTATAGAGACATTGTGAATGATGGCCAGCTCACTCCCATACCTCCTAAGAGACTTGTTAGCCACAAGATTGACTTCATACCAGGAGCTACCTTACCCAACAAAGCTGCCTACAAGATGACCCCTCAACACAATGAGGAAATAGCCAAACAAATTAGCGATTTATTAGACCAATGCCTAATTAGAAAGAGCATAAGCCCATGTGTAGTCCCTATTGATTTAGCACCTATGAAAGGAGGATCTTGGAGACTTTGTACTAATTTGAGATCCATCAATAGAATCACCATTAGGTATAGGTTCCCAATACCTAGAGTTGATGACCTAATGGACTGTTTAGGGGAGGCAAAGTACTTCAGCAAAATTTACCTTAAGAGTGGCTACTACCAAATAAGGATAAATGAAGGAAATGAATGGAAAACAACCTTCAAAACCACAAAAGGTTTATATGCATGTCTTGTAATGCCATTTGGTTTGTCTAATGCTCCCTCAACTTTTATGAGGCTTATGTATGAGGTATTGGTAGAATGCATTGGTAAATTTGTTGTTGTCTACCTAGATGACATTTTAGTTTTCAACAGAAATGAGGAGCATATTAGGCATTTGAAAATTGTTTTCAAGAAATTACATAATGAAAAACTAATGATCAACTTGGAGAAGTGTGACTTCATGAAGTAGGATCTTGTATATCTTGGTTTTTTTTTATCACAGGGTAACCTAAAAATGGACCAAGAAAAGGTGGATGCCATTCTAAGTTGGCCTACTCCCAAGGCTGCAACTAAGGTGAGGAGTTTCCATGGTTTAGCTCAGTATTATAGAAAGTTCATTGGACATTTCAGTGGGATTTGTGCACCTATGTTAGACACCATTAGAGGTGGGATGAAGACAAAGTTTCAATGGAAACCACAAGTTGACAAAGGGTTTGAAAAACTCAAGGAGAAGATAGTAGAGTTCCCAACTCTAGTTCTTCAAATCTTTGATAAGATGTTTATAGTATAATGTGATGCAAGTAATGTGGCCATTGCGGCTGTCATAAGCCAAGAAGGAAGACCAGTAGCTTTCCATAGTGAGAAGCTAAATGATGCAAAGAAGAAGTACTCTTCTTATGAATTAGAGTTGTATGCTCTAGTCCAAGCACTCAAGAAGTGGAGG
>MU228107.1:748478-762750 GCA_018584345.1 Thuja plicata
TATAAAAGTAATACTACCTATGCATGTGGGATAATAAAATATACTCACGGGATGACTTACAAAGCATATGCGTCCAACAACACTACACTAAAAAAATAAACAGAAGGAACACACAGGTTCCTAACATTTGTATTCTCTAGACCAAATATGATTGTACCAAGGAAAATGGCTTCCTAAGAATTTCTAACTGTGGAAGATCACTGTGCCTTGGAGAAATGGTAAAGGAGCCACTTCACTTTATTTATTTATTTATTATTGAAGATCTAAGGTTGCAATAGTAAATTTAGAGCTCTTGTCCTAGGTGAGCTTCGCAATAGATTGGCTAGGGTCAATTGAAGAATAGTGAGTTGCATTTGTAGGGTAGGAAGAAATGAAGTGATCTAGTGCATGGAGGATGTACATGGGAAGATGAAAAACCTATGTGAGCACTAGAAGAGGTTGACGAATCTATTTCATTGATTTTTGTTAAGATATGTTGTCAACTGGCCTATTAGGCCTATTAGCTCTACTTTTAAGGACTCGATCCCCAAAAGTTTTGTAGTACTATACAGAGGGCTTGAGACACTCTAACTATAGATATATTTTTTATTTCTAGGAAGGGTAGCTAGATCCAAGATTAGTTTTTGGGTTTCTTTGTGAATTTTTGGAGTTAATATAGTTGAAGTGTCTGAATAGGGATATAAGGAATCACTAGGTCTACTCCTTGAATTATGGGTTGAGAGGATGTATAGAAGAGTTATGTCGCTAAATATTTGAGAATGAGATAAATAAGATGAAGGTAGTGTGACACCCACCTTTTAAGTGTTTGTGTGGTGGTTTAGTAGTTTTGATGGAATCTACCCTTGTACCTGTTTATTGTTGTATGAACTCATAAATGATATTGGGGTTCCTAGAGTGAAGTGTAAGGGAATTGAGCATTCCACCCTTGGGTTAGGGTTTTTTTAGAATTCATGTTGGTCTAAGAAAAGAGATCTACTTGTGTATCAATCTATCTTAGTAGAGTGTTGATGAGACTTTGTGATAGCCTTGCCAATGGTAGATGATTTTTCACCGGATACCGGAGTATCAACCAACTTCGTCTAAAGAGGCGTTATGGAGAGATAACTCTCCGGGCCTCCAAGCACGAGGTTATCAGGTCACGATAGTGCAGGCTTAGCTTAGTTGGACAAATGACTATTTTTTTTAGGGGATAGATGGTTTTGACTCATAGACCTTTGAATATTTAGGGATAATGGGCTCCCTGCAAGCGTAGTTAGTATTTGACAAAGAAATAGAAAAATATGAGATAGGGTTAGTGCATATTTATAACTATATCCATGACATATGTTATCCTAACATAAACTAAGTTCTAGATAAAATAAATAACGGATACTAGATATACATACAATGCTCAATCACACATATATCAGTAGAAAAACAAAGTATTTTATTGAATCATTACAAAACTCGAACAAAGGACATAAGAGAGAATACAACATGAGAAGTGTTTTGCTAACTTTGGGATTAGGAACAACACAGGTCTTAGAGTTGAATGTTGTTCCTCATACTTTCATTAACTTAAAATCCAGCTTCACTGGTAGTTACACTAATGGTTCCAAGGGAGCATTTATCTACTCTAAACTTCTGAGAAAACAAGATTGCTAAAAAGACTGAAAGGTTGCATTACTAGTTTACAGCTAAATCATCAATTTTTTGACCCTTCGAACGACGTCAGGCCATATATTTATAGAAAAATTTAACTATCTAAGGGATTAAATATATACTATCCATCTACATTATATTACAATATTTACAGCCGGTACTACCTGCACTATTAGAATTTCCTAATATAATACAATCATTTGAGAGAAAAAGAGAAGAAAGAAAGGAAAGGGCCCTAGGAAAACTGCCATTGGGAAGAGCATCCCCGTACTTGCAAACATGATGGATCTTCTTTGAGTGATCTGGGTGATATGCCCTCTTTAATGTTCTTCAATACTTCAGTGATCTGGATGAGTGAAGGTACGCCAAATAGTAAATTCTATAATGGCACCTTGGGGCTCGGGAAGAGTGTGTTGTGGACCAATGGATTAATAGTGACTGGTCACACAAAGAGTAACAACTACAGACCTGGAGGCATGTTATGGATAGTGATTTGTTGGATCAAAGGAGATGTTAACACTTATCACTATAAATAATACAAAATTGGGAACCTAGGGTCCGGGATCCAGGAGCCTACGCTCGAAGGATAAAAAATGAAATGACATGCAACTTCTTCTGAAGGATCCCAAAAGTCTGGGATATTTTACCAGCCTTTGAATTTTTCATATGCCCCCAAAATATTGGGTATGCCATCTTCTTCAATATCCTTCAAGCAATCTTGACGATCTACAAATCCCTCAAAATGAAGGCTAACACCTTTGGCCTTATCTTTTAATTTCGCAGCCACTTTGGCCGCATCATGGGATTTGAGAAACACTTGGGAGAGTTCCCACATGGTTGCACCATAAATATTTCCAACAGGTCAGAATTAAGCCTCGAGCACTTCATCAAATGTTTTAATTATAGAATCAATGGGGGTGTAAGAACTGGGGCTGAGAGGATCAACTAATGTGATTTCCTTGATGAGGTTAGCATATTGATGCAAAGGATTTTGGATCACCTACAGTTGTTATTCCAACACTCATACAAGTTTCTTGCCATTTTTAACTTTGAATGCTAGTCCAGAGTATTGAGTACAGAGAAACCCATACAATTCATACCCTTGAATGCCTATGTTTATTAACTCATCTTCCCCGAGATCCAAAATGTCCGACGAGGTATTTCTCCAATCTTCATATTTCTTGATCTCTCCCTACCACTGGGGAAGGGTGGCCTCTATCTTCTTTGCTAAATCATTCACCCATAAAAATTATGGGAGAGACTCAGACATGAAACTTATTATCACCCCCCACCTGATGAGTGATCCATTCATCTACAGCTAACAAATTATTCTTCATGATTTTCAAAGTATCAACATCACTCTATGGTAGCAGCATCCTGGGAACTGGAGGTCCTAGTGTTTTATAGGTGAGGGCGCACGCTAATTCTGTCAGGATTCCCAAAATATTAGTAGTGGCTACCTTCAACTCCTATATTTTATGAGACTGTTTCTCATATCGGGCCCGGATATCCTGACCCACTTCACTTAGGAGGTCTAGTTCCCCCTGCTAGGTTATTTTTCCCAAAGATACCTCTATGATCACATATTCTTTGGTGGCTACCTCACAATCCTCTTTTCCTACTGGAGGGGCAACAATTGTCACCATGATGCTGCCATCTGGGGCCCTTCTAGTAATGTGAAGGATACGAGCCTTCTTAGGCTTCTTAGGAATTTTGACCTCGGCCAACATCTCGGCAAGTGATAGTGGGGCCGCAATAATAGTTTGGGCTTTTCTTTTCTAGGCTTCCACTAACCACTGTGGTGAGGCAGTTGGCTCACCTGTTATCCTCATCCCCGGGCTTTAAGTATCTCCAGGGTTCAATTCAAGTTCCCTCTCGTGTGCATTGTATGTTGCATTAATGGGGTCCCTGTCTACATGTTCTCTTTCCCCTTCCCCATTACCCTCAAGGATGGAGTTATCTAGTGGACTAGGAGGTAGAGGAGGTAGAGGTGGCTCATTGAGATCTACCTATTGAAAAATGGCCACAACTTTGTCGGTCATTGTTTTCAGAGGTGCGAGAAAAATTTGATTACCGATGAAGGCCAAGGGAGCAGTGTCAAATGTTATGGTTTTTCCCATAGGTCATATTTCCTCTTTGGCTAGTACCTGTTCTACAACTGGGTCACTTCCTAGTTCTTGTAGTGTGTCTTTTTCACCTCTGACTTTGTCAAGATGGGGCCAGTCTTCTTTGTGGGTCATCATGTATTCCAGCTCTGCTAACTCAGTTATGGGGATGTCAACTTCTCGTCCCATTGTCTCTTCTATGGCACAGTCAACGATACCGTGTAATTATCCGAGATCACCTAGATGGAAGAAGTTGTCAACATTGATCTTTCCTATCTCTAGGGGAACTCATTGGGTGATCCTCCTTCTCAGAGGAGGAGGAGGAAGAGAGCACATCAACTTTAGGTACATTTTTGAGCTCTGGGCCTGGATCCTTGTTCTACAGAGACTGACTTGCCTTTTGTTTCTTTCTCCTTTTAAGTGGCACATCTACCTCAACAGCCATCATTGTTCCAGCAATCTCTGATTCACATAATGCACTTAATAAAAAAGACAAGGAGGAAGAGCCTCCTGGCAGGGGACAGGAGCCTACCGGGGTAGCTCCAAAAGAAAAATTCACTCTGGAGTTTGTTGCATCCATTACTTTTTGGGAGTGCTCTAACTTTTCACCTAATTGCTCCATCAAGGGGCTAAAATAGGATCTGAGGCTTGAGGTGGAGTACCAACATTCTTCTTTCCATGAGCCTTGGATTGTTCTGGAGCCTAGGAACCTGAAGCTCCCAAACAATACTTGTCCTTTTAGACACTCTTTGGGAATACCTTCTCAAAATACAAGTGAATTTTCTCAATTACTACTCTCAAGATGGCCTTGATATCCAAAATTTTTGGTGTATTCCAATCAGTCAAAGGGAGTTCCATCTTATCTATACTTGTTTCTTTATACTTGGGGTCATCTGGGGGCTGAGTTTCTAAAAAATTCCACACGAATGTCTGGAGCTCAGGTCGTTCCATCATTCCTTTTGTTACCCTGGTGTAGTGTTGTCTCCAAACATTGTAACCATCCTGTAAGTTCACCTAAATTTCTAATAGGTGCCAAACATGGGGGTTTGCCCCCTTTGGAATCAATCTTTCTAGTTGCCCAAGGGGATCATAGTCCTTGCGGCTCAAATAATATTTTGCTACTTTAAAAATACTTAGCTCATTTTCGGCTCCTCGAGCTACATCTAGGGAGAAAGAGTAATCCCCACAAATGAAAGGAAATATTAGGGTCGTAACTTTCTTGGCGGCAGCCAAGGCATGAGCCTCCAAAAATCAGCCTAAAGAATTCTAACAAAACTATCCTATCCCCACAATGTTTGGGAAATAGGAAGGGTTCATCGAAGAAGTCAGACACCCAAATGTAAGTGTGTTGGGAGAAATAGATAAAGTATTTCCCCCAGGCAACAACTTGGCCCATGGCCTGTTAGTGATTTTTCGTGTATCCCTTGATTCTAAAAATGACAATGCCAACCAGACTTAGGAATTTTTGTCTAGATCACAAGAGTAAGCTCATTCCTGCAAACTAAGGGGCAAGAAAAGACTTATTGATGAGGATTTGATCCTCCTTCTGCTTTGAGTTCCATAGACTCAGGCGGGTGCACCTAAAACATGATAAAATCTGCATATACAATGACTTACTAGCTAAACCTCATTATACAGAGGTGACCATGGATATTTCTCAGACTTATAAAACATGGGAGTTCAACTCAACCAGTCTTATACAGGATCCCACTTGTATGATCTGCTAAGAACTAGGAAAATGGCCAAGGTAACAACAAGGATATTCACCCTTCTTCTCTTCGAACCTAGGGGCTCAGGCAGGCTAACCTATTAGATTCACTTCTACAAGGAATCACCAAACATATTTGCACTATTCAATGTAACTTGTACACATTTTTGCTCTTAAATAGGAAAGCGAAAAATGAATAGATTTAATGATTTGATGAAGAAAACTACCAGACAAATCATGACCAGTGCCTTATTAATTAGGCAACAAAGTCAAACACACATGCATTCCCAGAAAACCCTAACTCCAAACTCAAAGAAACCAAGTGAAATTCCTTACAAATCACTCTTCTCATTCCTGTTCCTAGACGTCAGATTCATGTATAAAACTTTGAATTCTCAGAACTTGTATCCAAGATAGGCTCTTTCCTTGAAAGAAACTTTAAAAAAAAGATTGCATCTACCTTATAACTGGTTTATTAACATGTCTTACAAGTTAATATACAAGAATTAAAACTAGATACACAAAGACATCAAACAAGAACTAAACATGGATTCCATCATTCATCATTAAAATTCATGTAGATATGTACATTTGCAAAATAGAGAACACAAAGAAATAAGACTCAAGAGCCTAAATACTGCCCAATAGCATAAATTTTCAACATCCTTTTACAATTAGGAGAAAAGAAAGATATATGAGAAAGATAAAAACCATCTCAGTCACCGACACCTGTCTTCTCCTAAAAAATATCTACAACTGCTTCAATCTACAACCACAAGAATCTGATATGATCTAGACTCAAAAGGTCTGCAAAATCAAAATCCTTGTTTTGAGAGCTTTTCAGTGATATATGATACTTCATATTTTTGACAAAAAATGGCCCGTGAATCATTTAAACATTCTCAAGCAAACAATTTTAAATATTTTAAATTCTAAACTATAGTCTGCACATTATATATTAGTTTTGATCTTTTAAATCACTTTATGCACAGATCTGAGCGGGCCTGATGTTCCATGTGGCACCACCTGATTCACTTGGAAATCCACCTATGTGCCTATGTGTCTTTCTTGTGTCACGTGGCGCGTTCTAATTTGTCCACATGTCCAACTGGGTGCCTACATCATCTGCCCTTTGTTTTGCCTGCCACCTATTTGGATGCCATATGTCACACTGTCGCAATCCCTCTATGATAACTACCTTGCATCCTTATCTTAAAGGATTCATGACAACCATCCATTTTCATCATCTCGGGATGCATGCAAGCTCAGATGATCTTCTACACGGCCACCACCTCATTGCCACCTAGATGCCACTCGATCTACTATGTTGTTGCCCCCGCCATGTGTCAGCCTGGTGCGATCCCTCTCTGGTAACTAGCATGCAACTTTCAGATAGAGGCTTTGCGTCGACTGTCGATTTTATCTACCTCAGGATGCACGCCTAATCTGCAAGCCTCTATGCCACGTCATCTGCCAAATCACTCTTGCGGGTTCTGCCAAAATTGGCTCTTAATCGCTGCCACCAGACATGGTTTTCGAGGACACTCTACCCCTTGCGTGTGCATAGCCTTGGCTTCTTCCTCATACTATTATGCTTGTCATTTTTCTTATAAACCTCTTGAAATTTCTTTACAGGGTGCATGTGGGATAAAATTTCTGTGCATTTTAAAGACTTCCCATAGTTTGGCTCAAAATATGGGGCCCATCGTGCACTTAGTCCTTCTAGCCAAGGGGCCTGCCAATGGGCCTCTTGGCTTTCTATTTACTATAGATGAAAGCGCTAACATATATAAATAGTTGAAAAGACCAATTTCTAACAAATGTGGGACAAAGCGTTATGAGCCCTTTTCAAACCTAGTAGCCTCTTTGTGCAAAATGGCGTGGGATTTCCTTCTACACAGACACCTTTTGATTTGTTTGCATGTTTTTTACATTGCAAAGGTTTTCAACAATGTGCAATTTCTTAAATCCTCTGTGCAGCCCCATGCAATGAATTTTTTTTTTAAATCCCCTTTTGCATATGTTGTGCACGGGCTCATGCTATGGCCATCTGCAGTGGAATTGGATTTACATCCGCTAATTGTATTTGTTGAAACTTTGGTTTTTTAAAATGCTTTATAGCCCCTCCTAAGTGTTGGGATTCTCTACATTTTAAAACAATTTGAATGCTTTGTCTCTGCTCCAACTTCTCTTTGCATTTGAAAATGTAATTAAAATGTGCCTCTTTCATTAGCCTACATGAGCCTTTGAAATTATTTGAGGTTGCATCTTCCATTCAAGGTGTGGATCTATATTGATCAGTTTGGGGCACTTGGCATTACACCTACCAATTGCACTTGATTGTTTTAACAACTCTCCATGCTGTTGTGCAGCCCTCCCACTAATTTCATTTACATTGTCTACGCAGCAAGAAAAACTAACATCTGCCAAATGCATTTCATTTTGGTTTTGAAATATCTGTTTAACCTCCTTCCAACAATTGCACACCATATCTTATGGGATTACACCTGCCAATAACAATTTCTTTGCAAATTTTTTTATACTCTTCCTCCATGCGCTGCGCTGGCAGCTTCTGCTATTTGTTCTCAAAGTTTTTTTTCTAAACTTTTGGCAATTTCTCTGGAATCCTTCATGCACATGGGTTTTGATCTTCACATTCTTAGTGCCCTCCTCTTCCATGTTTAGCATGGACTCCCTTTTTACTACTTTGTGCTACTTCACTATTGCACAGATTTCAATCAGTGAGCATACTTTGTTTACGCTTCCCATACGCTATGTAGAATTTGGGGATCTGAAGCATTTCTATTGTTTTAAGCCTTTTAAATGCTCTCCAAAACTACCATGCAACACCCTCATGTTCCTACATACATGCAGGCCGCTCAAATTCAATGCTTTTGGAGGCTTCCTCATACAACACACTTTGCATAGATGTAATGTTATGTTCTGATGAGTGTCTCCAATGATATTGTGTTGGCTTATGTAGAGCTCCACGTGCCTTGTTATGCTACACAAAACATCAAATCGGGCTGTCTCCTCCAGGTTTCTCATGGCTTGCAATGTTGGCAAAGGTTGGGGATTCAGGTTCATCTATTTGAAGACTTGCCTTTTGTAGATCAATTACCAATACATTTTTATTTAGCATCCCTTCAGCAAGTACATAAAAACTAAGTAAAATCTAGGTTGATTTATTTGCTTTTGAAAACAACTTTGCAATTATTACCTCCAATACCGAGCATAATTTCACTTTTTTTAAAATGTTATAGAACATTATTCATTCTTGTTTTCATAGTCATGGGGAAGTGCATAGTAAATATTGTATAAACTTGGTCAACATGTGCATATTTTATTATGAAATCATTAGAGCAAATTCGTCCAGACAGGGCAATTTATCATGCCACATGAAAGCATTTTCATGCTCACATTTTCCAATCATTTCGTCAAAAGCATCAAACTCTTTCCTATAAGTCTACCTCCAAGAATCTTCACCCTAAAAATTTTCTCAAAGAAAAATGTAGAACTCCAACAGCAAGGCCCATCTGCTCTGATATTTTCACATTACCAACAACATATCTATGACTTCAAGATTTGTGAGGAATATTACATCCAGAAAAGAACCTCCTGAGTTTATCTAAAATGTCATTTCAGTCACCAAAATTTCACTTGATTAGACTACTAGCCTCTTCAAGGCATTTTACAGCACTATAATGCAGCTCCTTTTAGGTCTAAAATATCTCTCATCAAAGTTGTTCCTTCAAACTATCTTGCAAACAACCCTGTCAAGTAACAATAAAACACATTTTGTTTTGACTTTGAAAACAAGTCAAACGACCTCCTGAAGACCTGAGCTTCTAGGTATTGGAAGTATGTTATATGAAGAGAATGAATCCAAGAAGGTGTGTTGTGATGATCAACTAGACACATTTGGGAGCCCTTTGAAGGTAGCCACTTGGAAATGCAGAACAAGAAAACATGAGAAATACAGATTTTTGCAAATGAAAAGAGTTTGGGAAAGTATGCATATGAAACCCTTATGACCCGAGACCTTGAAAAATTGAAGTAAAATTGGTCTATAATATAAGGATACCATTTTATTGATATGAACAATCATGGTATTTGAGATATAAAATCATGAACAGGGCCTCTGACTAAACTTTGCAACTGATCTGCATTAAAATGTTAGAATTTGCAAACTGAATCAGATTGGAAAACTGGGAAAATGGATTCATCATGGCCTAAAAATTTTCATGGTAGCACATTTCCTTGCCTACAATACAGGGGAAAATTCAATTTTCCATTCTACCAAACTGGGTGTAAAATTGTAAGACCTTAAAGTAGGTCATTCTACAAATCTGCATTTCTGTTAATCCCTAAGTTTTGTTGATGATTAGTGACCTACACTTAGTCATTTACTTAGGCAGTTTTAGTTGGTTATCAATGTGGCCGAGCTAAACATTCAAGGTCAAGCAACATTTATGAGCAATTTTTAGGTTTCCGAGTTACATCATGCCGATCCGAGTAGAATATTAAGTGTCGAGCGATAGAGATGTTAAGTGTTGAGCAGAACAATTTTTGCATACATGTCAGGATTGATTCAAACTTTGAGGTAAATGGTTTAGGCCGACTTGTATGAGATTTGGGCCGACATTTGTACACATTTAATATTTGGCTACTGATTTAATCACGCATTTAATTGTTTTATATTATGCATGGCATGAAGCCAATCAGGAAATTAGAATGCATTGGAAGCATAAACTATAGATCTTGATCGTTGATCTAGATCTCGCTGCCAAATCCGAAAAGACATATAAGATTGCTTCTAACCCTAGAAAATTGGAGAAGTGTGTAAGCAAGAGATATACAAAGAAGGGTTGTTGTTCATGAGAGATGAATAGTAAGTCATTTTGAGAAGAAGCCTAGATCAAGCAGAATGACAGAGCAGTGAAAAGCAGAGTAAGGACATATCAGATTGAGAGATCACGTAAGGTATTGGAAAGAGCAGATCCATCATCAACATATGAGTGGAGAATGAAGGATCACTACTTGGAACATTCTAACACATGTATCAGGTGAAATCTCTTAACAGAGTGGTTCTAGTAGACCATTTTTAAATCTCTTAGTAGAGTGCTTACTTTACTCTAAGTTGAAATCCTTTAACAAGGTAGATTGTAATGATCTCTAGTTCTTAACCGAATAGACCTTTAACCAGGTAGATTGCATTTTGCAATCAAACTCTTGTAGTCCTAACATGCACACTTTATTGCTGTAGTAGTGAAGATTGTGTGGGTGTCATCCCCACCCTAGTTTTACCTATTTGGGTTTCTGGGTTACCAAATTTTGTGTTATGAGTTATACATTTCATGTTATTGATGCAATTTGATGTTAGGTTAAATTCATATATGTATGAATGTGAATCAATTTGTTTTAAGTGGCTAAGTTTTAATATTTGATTCACCTCCCCTATCAGTATCTTGCTTTCCCCATTTTTGTACTTCCAACAATTGGTATCAGAGATAAGTTCACCTACAAAAGCTTTTAATTGGCTTGTGAGTACAGATCTTGAGATGGAGGTTTACAACTTGGGTAAAGTCATTGAGAATCAGAAGATCAAGATTTAGCTAGCATTACATCAGCTTGAGATATCAAGATAGGAATTGAAGAAATCATTGACAGCTAGGAAAGATTTGGCCAAACAAATGAATGATACTCATTACCAGGAAGATGACACTGCAAATCTATTTCAGAATGGAGATTCTACTGAGAGTGATGCAACAATTGCAAATCTACTAGAAAAGAATAATGTATTGTGTGAAGAAGTCAGAAACTTGAAAATAGAACAAGAAATGTAGACAGTAAGACTATGTGAAGTAGTGGAACAAAAGAAGAAAGCTGAAGATGACAAAGCTATGGCAGAAGAAGACAAAAGAGTGATAACTATCAGACTTGATGAAAGGACACATGATGTGCAAATGATGACAATCAATCAGGTTGACATGGAAAATCAACTGCTACTTGCAAATCAAGAGATTAGTAGGAAAGATATGGAAATGATAAATCTGAGATCTAAGAACAATAAATTGGAAGATGATTTGAGATCTAAGAAGGAACTGAATGAAAGGATGAATAAACCTAATGAAGCTTTGACTCATTTTGAGAATCTGATGGAAGCATCGAGGAGGACAAATAATTATTCTAGATTAGGTCACATTGAACCAAAGATATCTATTGAGAAAGGAGAATCATCTAAGAATGGTGAAAGGAGGAATGCAAAGACAAAGCACAACAAGCTTGTTTTCCACCATTGTGGAAAACCAAGTCATACAGAAAATATTTGCCGAAGAAAGAAAGGTAAGTCCAATCCTGAACCTAATTTCAATGGTTACTATTTTAATTGCATGAAATTTGGAAATAAAGCACATGAATGTTAGGCTTAAGCAAGTGATGCACTTCCCAATCCAAGATTTAATGGTTATTGTTACAAGTGTCAGAAACATGGTCGTAAAGCACAAGACTATAGATCCAATGGTAAACAACAATGGACATCAAAGACAAAAACAAAAGCACCTAAGTAAGGCAACACTTAACACTAGGATTATAATACAAGGCAGAGTTGTCATTACTGTGAAGAATATGGACATGCACCTAAAGATTTCTTAAAGACACATTTCAGAGGGAAATCTAAGAGTTGGATGAATGGAAGCTTAGTCTGTTTTAGTTTTTTGAAGATAGGTCACACTAAGAGAGAGTGTAGGATAAGAGTTCCTGCTCCTACTATTGAATAAATAAGAGCACAGATGAACAAAACATGGGTAAGGAAAATAGAGCCAAGCAGGAATGAATCCACTGAAGCTGAGGTCACCCAATCTAATGGATCAGGTGATCACACCATATCTAACTAAGCAATAGAGGTATGTAAGGAAATGCATTTAAATTTCAAATCTTACATCAGTTCCTAATATGTAAATGTGCCAAAGTCCATATCTTCATATGTTAAGTTTCACCAGGACATGTTTGTGACAAGTGCCAAGAAGAGCTATCTGCACTATAGGTGTCGAGTTGGTTGGCCAAGTAAGTTGTTATGGCCAAGTATGGTAAGCCGAGTGTTATACAAGTTGTGTTAGTCAGCCAATGATAGCTGGCTTGCACTAACCTAATGGGAAAAATATTTATTGCTTACCTATCTTGACCTTTCGAGTCTATATAAGGATGAATAGTCTATTATTCATTTTTACCTTGCGATTTTCAGCATTCACAGAGTGATCAAAGAAGTTGCATAATTGATCTTAGTAAAGTTTGATTTGATAATTTTTTCAATGTGTCGTCGACAACCCTAAGTTGAAAAGTGTGAAGTGTTACTTGCCGAGGTACCCTATTCTTCATTCTCAAACCCTAATTTTAGAGATTATGGCTACAAGTTCTTCCACACCAGTCAAGGGAATAGAGGAGGAGCTGAATCAAATTAAGCTAGTATGGAGTGATGCGTGTGCACCACCAAAATTTTGAGTCATTCCTGAAAGTGCAATTTTAAGTGATCTGAATGAAGATCTCTCATTGATCCCACCAAAGGTACTTATGATTCATGATGTTAGATCCTGCTACATGGTCAAAATTGGCAAAGTGGGTGATAATGAATTAAGGAAATCCTACAGCAAGTTATGCAAAAATGGAATTCTGAAAGACAAATTCAAGCATTTAGACGATAAAGGGTTAACTCGTGCCCTAGATTTTATGCCAGAGTTCAAGGATGAATGGGTTAAGGTTCTCCTAAGCCGAGTTCATAAAATGCATATGTGGCTGGACAATGGACCAGTTAGGATCACAAAAGATATTATCCATAGAGTAATTGGATATCCTGTCATCAGTGGGAAACAAACCATGAGAGATCAAATTAAAGAAGAGATAGCAGCTAACACTAGAGCTGTCTAGAACAATAGAGGTATGACTATCTCTACAATTGAAGATTTAGAACTTGACTTTGGAGTGATAGTGATTTCCCACAAGTTATATCAGTCGAGCCAACTAGATAGTGTTCCCTGCACAGCCACGGACCAGGCATGGAATATAGTGAAGAAGAATCACACCTATGACCTTGCCGAGCTACAATTGACACAACAAGCTGAGAACTTACTATCAATTAGAAAAGCTAAAAGCTCATCATGTAAGTTTGGCTCTTTGCTAGTTTGTATATTCTTCTATGTACAAAAGTCATTTCCTACACTAGGAAATATTGTTTTGAAGAAGGATAGACCTATTACTATATAGATTAGTGAATGTATTCAACAATTAGGCAACAATTTCAATAGTATTATGGGAAACTATTTTGTGGAATTCAAAAAGAGAATGAGGTTGAGGACCAAAATTCCCAATTCACTTGTGGAAAAGCACTATGAAGAGATATGTTTCTTAGTTGATACAAATTACACTTACATTCAGGCTGTGACACCTAGGGTATCATGGCTAGAGCCATTTCCCTATGAAGTTAATATTGATGAAACATCAGTAGCTATCACAACACTCCTAGCAGAGGAGATTGCTAATAAAGAAAAAAGATTCAGAAATTATGAAGCGAAGGCAAAGATTTCAATGAATCTTATGGCAAGAACCATGTAGAGAAAGAGGAAAAAGATTGTGAAAAACCCAAAAAAGATGGTTGGCTTGTCGAGTGATGAGGAGATAGAGGATGCACCTCTAGACATTGTATGTGGTAAATTTGGCCTTGTTAACTCACCATACACTTCAACATAGTCCTTCTTCATCAGATACACACAAGACTGAATATGAGATTATTCATCCTGTCTGCCTACATGATTCGACCTGTTGC